>JASDQU010313137.1:0-13503 GCA_032191745.1 Picea mariana | reverse complement strand
GACTAGGCTCATAGAGGTTGTATGTTCCCTCTCAATTTTTCACTAGTCTGTCTATGCTCACAGAGGTTGTACATTCCCCCTGAATTTTTCACTAGACTGTCTATGCTCACAGAGGTTGTTGTTGAGCCCCCAATATTATGAAAATGCTTGGCCTCCCCATGTTCTCTAGAAGATTTCGGGGAGAGTTTTTTTTCCATGTGTTAGCACTGAGAATAACCCTCAGATTGCAAGAGGATAAGCCTAATACCCATCAAAAGGTTTGTGAATGTAAATTAATGATTAAAGGCCAAAGGGACAAAGCTCAGCATAAGAATGTTTTAACAAAGAAATATGGGCTAGCATGCATAAGAAAATGAGGTTTTGATTAACTTCAGTCAATGGTTTAAGGATAAAGGTGAATAGAAGGAAGACTTAGTGAGGAAGGTGGATAGGTCCACTATAAGCATAAGGCCTTCAAGAAGCTAGGAAAATAAAAACTCAGTGACAAGAACTTCTTGAACTTAAAGTTTAAAACACTGAAAAACATTCATAACAACATTATAATCAAACAACCATTATAACACAACCACAACATCTCATATGGATCATCCAATCATGAGCATTTCAGAATAATAAGAAACAATATGATCAAATGAAACTGACTTCTATTAATGAAAATGTCTCAAGTCTCATACATAACCATAGAACAACTCTGTTTAGTCAAAATATTACAAAAAGGGAGCTCTACTCAACCATCCAAACCTCTCATATCATTCATCTGATGCATTTATAATCAAAACAATAGAAAACAACTAGGAGAGAGAGTTGGATTTACTATCCTAGGATTCTCCACAAAAATCTACAATTCTAACATTTCTACCAATTGATCTAACAAACTGCTAAAATCAAGGAGCCTATTGGCAACCACTACAACAAAAATGAATGACATGTCTTGCTGCTTGGGTGCATCTTCCCCAATGTCATGTGTCTTCTTTTGTCTGTCCTCACGTGTATTATTTTTGCATGCCTTTTCTCCCCTTTTGGAAGGTTCTCCACCTATCTTGTTCCTTCTGTCAGAAGGAAACTTGGGTCAGTCTGGGCCTGCAGGAAAAACTACCCTTTGTGGTACTTCGGACTGATAGTTTTTTGTCTCCTCAGCTAGACCTTCCATGCTTCCATTTAAGGGGGGAGTTGATTTTTAAACCACCAGTCCTTCTTTTATTAACTAATTTCTCTTTGGGATCAGGATGAGGCTTATTATATCAACGATGCGAGATCTGGGTCATTTTGACATAATGAACCCTCTCCACAACTTCCTCACTCTTTCCTCTAGTGATACACTAGTCGCGGTCTATTAACGTTTTGCTTCTCCTTGTGACTTTTCTTTGATGTTTTAATGCATAGTTTTATTGCCGCGTGTTGCTCTCGGATTGGACCCTATATAATCACGTGATTGCGGAAGTTTTCAAGGTCGATTTGGATCTACACCACTCCGACTCCCGCAATCCACCACCAACTGACATGTACCTCTCTAGCTATACCATGGTTTTGATTGTGGGACCGCTCTAGGATTTTAACATTCGAGCATGTTCTATCTCCGCAATGAAGTGTGGTCGTCGATCTTGTTGCAATATGTGATCTGTGTAACCATGTTGTTTTAGCACCCCTACTAAAGTTTATCCATCCACCAAATCTAGAATCCTTTTAACCATTTTTAGAGATGGCACCAATTTTGGTGTTCGAGAGCTTAGGATGCTGAACAAGAATACCTCCTAGAGGACGATCTCATGAATCTGACATGGTGACTTGATGTCATTGTGATGATGTGTCATGGAAAGAAGGGTGACATGTGTCACATGGAAATAGGTGAATGATGCAACCAAATGACTTGGAATGAGTGCCACATGGCATGACTAATGAGTGTGCCACATGTCTCAACTGATGGTTGCTACGTTCTTCGAAACTTCAGGCTTCGGGAGTTTTGGATTGTGAAGCATGAAGTTCTCCTGGAGTAGTACAAGCCTAGAGTGATGTGGTGGCCTGATGTTATATGATGTCATAGCTATTGATGTGTCACAAAAGAGAGTGATACGTGTCACTCAAAAATAAGAGAATGACATACCCAAAAGTGCCTGAACTGAGTGCCATGTGTCCTCTGTGGATGAGTTTTGTGTGCTTCGTCCCTTCGACACTTCAGGGATATTTTCTGGTCGTTAATATTTGTGCGACTTTGAAACTACAAATGCACGAGAGCTGCTAATCTGAACTGTACATGGGATCTCCGTCGTTCAAATTTGAACCTGTATGTTTGCTTGTATTTCAAGCTCGAAATGGACTGCTCTGAATGCTACATTTTGTGCTCATGGTTTGTTCCTGTGAAAACAAAGGACTTGGACAACCTATTGTGATTTCACTCAATGGCAAACAATATGACCAACAATTCGACCCAAATCATGATATGTGTTTATCCTTCAAGAAAAATAGAAAAAATTTGTGCAAAGAATCAGTTAAGAAAGACACCAAGGAAAACTATGTCATTGAACAAAAGGGAAACCAAATTTATCAATCAGAAGAGGAAAAATTTCTAGGAAGGTATGTAGAAAAGAGAGAGATGGGTCAGGGGTCCAGACTTAGGTCTTAACAACAACTACGTGTGACCCTTAATAACTTCATGTGATAACATTGGCTCCACAGGGGATGGCATGCTCCCTATGAGCTGCCAAGAACAAGAAATTTCAGTGTCTTATCCTAGGGCTATGGGATCACTTATTCAAACATAAATAAAAAGAAAAAGTGATACTTACAATGAATGGAAAGCCAATCATCACTTAATATTTTTTTTTTTTCAGAAAGTGCCCATTGACAAGGCCACCAAAAAATTTAGAATCATCTAAGTTCTGCAATTTGTAAGTTTTATTTGAAAATACCTCAGAAATATTGAAAGGACCAAACCACAAGGCTTCACATTTACCATGTTTTCCTTTGTCTTGCTTAGGTACATCCCACTTGACCACAAGATTTCCTAGCTGGAAATCTTCTTTGCTTACCTTCTTGTAAAAGGCTTGCTTGATCTTCTGTTGATGGTCATGTCCTTTGCCAAGTAGTTGATCTCTAATATGTTGTACTTCTACCAGTTGTTGCATCCTCTTGACCATATCATCAGGTTCTCCTTGGTAGTCCTGGAGGAATTTTTCCATAGGCAAGACAAGTTGAGTAGGAAATATAGCCTCAACCCCATATACAAGATGAAAAGGGGAAACACCAAGTGAACTCTTTGTTGTAACTCTATCAGCCCATAAGGAAAATTTAACTTTGAGTCCCATGCTTTCTTATTGTCTTCTAACAATTTCTTGATGATATTTATGAGGCTCTTATTAGAGGACTCTGCCAAACCATTTCATTGGAGGTAGTAAGTAGTAGAATGCACTAATGTAATACCATACTATTCACAGAACTTGATCAATGGTTCATCTTTGTAGGAGGAAACATTGTCAGTAACAATCCTACTTGGACAATCAAATCTTGACATGATATCCTCAAGAAAACTAATGATTATCTTGTGGGAGGCATTCCTTGTAGGAATGGATTCTATCCACTTGGCAAAGTAATCAGTGGTAGTCAAAATCCATCTATGTTGACCAGTTGAATTGTATGGATTTCCCTAATGAATTCAAGACCCCACTGTTGAAAAGGTCCAGAAACCACCATAGGTTTCAAAGGAAAAGATTTGAGTTGTTGCTTTCCAGAAAACTTTTGGCAAATGATAGAAGCTCTAATATTTGCACAAACATCAGTAAAAATCCTAGGCCAGAAATACCCAACTCTGAGGATCTTATAGGTTATGGTTCTCCAAAAATGATGGCCCCCACATAAGCTATCATGAAAGTCAATTATGGCCTTTTGGGCCTCCAGTGGATCTAGACATATCAAAAGAAATCCTAGAGGATATTTCCAATATAAGACATGATCAATGATAAAATATATGATTGCTTTAAGCTTCAAATCTCTCACCTTGTTCTTTTCCAAACCATCAGAAAGCTGCAACTTCTGCATAAAATATATGATGTCTTTATACCAAGTGCATTCTGCCAAACTTGGGATGACATGAGATATTTTATCAACAAACTCAACTTACTGATTTTTTGAGTTTGTGTTCATGAAATTAACCACTAAATCTTTGTAATTTGATTCAGCCATCAACCTGGCTAAACCTTGGCCTTTCACTAATTTAGTGGGCTTCATTTCAAGGTCAAATTCCATAATTTTAGCAATCCTTTTTCTCCTCTTCCCATCTATGTCAGGCTGGATAAGTATCTCTTTCACTTTGGTTGAAGGGAAATATGCAACAATCTTTGAATGCTGAACATATATTTTGAAATCCTTGAGGGATTTGACCAAAACATAATCCTTCTTTTCCATGATATCATATCTCATTTATGCATCCCTCAATGCTCTGCTGCAAAAGGATATGGGCTGCCCTAACCCCTCTGTATTTTTCTGTAGCAAAACAACAACCAATGTGTCAAACAAGGAAAAGGAAAATATCAGAAACTCCTTGGAATAGTCAGGGCTGATGAGCAGAGGTGATTCAGTCATGTCCTTTTTTATATGATCAAAAGATTCTCGAGCCTCAGTAGTCCATTTCACCTCATTTCCTTTCCTAAGCATGGTTGTAATGTACTTCACTAATTCAACAAAGTTAGAGATGATCATTCTTAGAAAATTGATTTTAGCCAAGAAATATTGAACTTCTTTCTTGGATCTAGGAAAATATAAGGTCTGGATGGCCTCTACTCTGTTCGGATCAATTCTTACCCCTTTTACTGATACAATGTGCCCCAATAACTTACCTTCCTTCATAGAAAACAAAGACTTCTTAGGATTGAGAGAGAGAACAAACATTTTTCACTTTAGGAAGACCTTTTTCAAATGATGATAATGCTCTTTATCGATTTTGAGAACATTGTAATGTCATCTAGATAGATGACTACAAATTTTTCCTTCTCCCCAATAAAGGAAATGTACATGGCTCATTGAAAGTTTTCTCCTGCATTCATCAATCCAAAAGAAATTTTAGCATACATGAATGTGCCCCAAGGAGTAGTGAAGGTTGTCTTCTCTCTATCTTTAGAAAAGACAGAGATCTGATTGTAGCCAGAGAAGCCATCAATCATACACATCCTAGATGAACCATTCACTCTCTGCAAAATGTGCTTCATCTTTGGCAAGGGGTAATTATCTTTCTTGAATCTTCTGTTCAATTTCTTGAAATCAACACATAATCTGTTTTCCGCATTTTTCTTCCTCACAGGAACTAAGTTAGCCACCCATTCTGAGTACCTCAAAGGAATGATGATGTTGGCATCTAACAACTTCTTCACTTCTTTTTCCATAATAGGCAGCAGCATGGGATTTATTTGTCTGAGTTTTTACCTAAAAGGCTTGCTCTCCTCTTTCAAAGGAATCTCTTGTTCAATTATGTTTGTGTCATATGTTCTTAAATATTCATATTTCTAGGAAAACACATCAACAAACACCTTTAAAATATTAACATACACATCCCTTTGTTCCTTTGACAAGCTCCTAGACAATTTAACATACTTTGGATCCTCCTCTATACCTAAATTGCACTCCGTCACATCAGCATTTTCATTTGAACCTTTAACCTTTATAGCAACATCATTTCTGTCAAACAACCTCTCCAAGGGGAATAGTCCTTTTAGAATATGGTTACTGGGAAACTGAACAATATGATGGTCAACAATTTTATTCAGAAAAATAGAAGCATGAGATATTTTTTTAGTATCATGATCTCGATCAATATGTAAGGTAGAAAACTCATCCATTGTCTCAAGAAATATTTTTATCTCAAGATCATCCTCAAAAACCTTCCAATGTTTGACATTCTCAGATATAGAGGGTCTATACTTCACTTCCACATCATATTTGAGTTTAGGGGGCAAAGGAACTCTAAATTACTTGCTGAAACAACCAATGAATCTTCCATAGTGTTTTCCTCTCATGAAACAAATAAAATATTAAAATATAAGAAGAAACTATCAATAAGATCCCAAGCTTCATTTATGTAAGTCCTTAACCTGGGGTGTTTAGCTTGATACATATTTTTGAATTGATGAACAATTAATTCAACATCTCCAAACACTGCTAGCTCTTCAATCTTTATGTCTTTAGCAGCCCTCAAACCCAAAACAAGAGCCTCATATTCTGCCACATTGTTAGTAGTTTCAAATTCAATCTTATAATACAAATATATGGTATCTTGGGTAGGGGAAATAAAGACTACCCCGACACCAACACCCTCCTTAGAAGAGGCTCCATTAAAAAAAATATTTCCAAACAAAGGTATTAGGAGGAGGATCTTCACAAGAGGCGAGAGGTTGTTTTCTGATTTCAATAGGTGGTTGAGGAGCATTAGTGAGTTGTAATATAATGGATCCTAAATCAATGTCAACTGCAAAAATAGGTTGGTTGGGAGGATTTGCTTTAGCACAGATGATGTAATCTAGTTGTGCCTCCCTATAAATCCTTCTATGTTATCCCCCAAACATAGGAATGGTGGCATATGAAAGGTATATCTGCAAATTCCCCCCTAGTCTTTTGATCCAAGATCTTGACAAGAGCATCCCAAACTTAGGGGGGACATCATCCACCACAATATCCATGACCAAATTTTTCATTGGCAATTGGAGCAGTGTAACAACTAGGTCTTTAATAACCCCAAGACACTTCACCTTCCTGGAATCAAATGAGTATAGGTCATCTTAGGTTTTTGTAATTTTCAACCCAAGCTCATCCATGATAGTTATAGGCATGCGGTTATGAGATTCCCCTGAGTCCATCAAGTAGTTGTGCATCACTTTATCATGAATGTTTAATGATGTGTAGAAAGGAGGGGAAGATTCATCCCTATATTCTACCAAAGGTCCCAAGATGACTGTTGGTTTTTCATCTTGAAGGTTGACTGAATCTATGGAATTAGATGAAGGTTCAGGCTACAACATTTTGGAAAGATACCTTTTGAATTCCTTGTTCTTAATTAGCTCCAAAAAAGGTATAGGGATTTTAATTTTTTGAATCTCATTCTCAAAGCTAAAGGATGATGGAAATTTCCGAATGTCCTTAACTTTTGGGGTAGGGATCTTATCCAATAGCTGGGGGTTTTGTGCATCTTTTTATTTGCTTCTAGCTACCACGACCTTAGAATTTTTTTTTTTTTAGTGGGCTGATCAAAAGTGTCAGTATTCCCCTCTTTCTTTTTTGATCTTAGATTATATTTATTTGGACTGTCATTGGTTTTCTCCCCTTTAATCAATTCATTTAGTTGGTTTTCCATGAGAGACTCTTCATATTCTGATTGGGTTAAATGAGGAGATGAAGAGGTATCACCAAGACAATGGATTTCAGAATCAGTTTCTTGATCCTCTCCTTCTTCATCAACAACAAGGTTATTTTGGAGAGGGGATTGGACTCTTTTATCATCCCTATCCCTATTCCTTTTATCTCTTTGGAGGACCTGAGGGGAATTATTTGGTCTTCTGAAATTACCTCTATTATCAACAGTCTATGTGTTCCTATAGTTTTTTTTCCCTTCGAGTTTCAACTTCTCCATTTCAACAGAAAGTGATTTTACCAATTTTGTTAATTCATCCACTTGAGGGTGGGAAGCAGGGGAATTAGAAGTTGAAGCTTCATCCCTACCTTTTCTTCTGTCTCTATCATATTTTCCCCTAAGTTTGTCATTTGCCAATATATTATATTCTACTTATAAGACTGCATCTTGCATATGTGCTGAAGAGATAGATCTTCTTTCTCTCAACAGGAGGAAAAAATCAAGGTCAAAAGAACTGACATAGGTAATCTTGACAGAGGTTTCTATAGGATTTATTTCAGTGGGAATATTCTTGTACATTTAATTAAATATTTTTGAGAAGTCTAAAATAGATTCCCCCTCTTTTATCTTAAGTGACCCAAATTCTATAATATAATAAAGAGAATCCTTTTTACCCCCCCAATGCCTCAAGAAAGCATCATCCAAAGGTTCAATCCCAGCAATAGATCCATGATTCAAACCCCTAAACCATTTTATAGCCTCACCATCAAGGTTCCGTACAAACAACTGCATCCATACATCCTCATTCTCAATATTAAGATTATTTGCATAACCATAAAAAGTTGCAAGGTGTTCTTCTACAGTTATGTCTTCCTCCCCTGTGAATTTGGGCATGCACTTAAGGTAGCCTCCAACTGGGAGAGCATTCATAGGCTGAGGTAAAATAAGAGGGGCATACCTAGCAACCACTATGAAATCCATCCTATTTCTAGGAAGATAATCACCTACCATTGGGTTGTGAACTATAGGAGAACAAGGGGGAGAAGGATTTTTGATAGGTACAACTGCAGCTTGGATTTTAGGAGAAAGAGGGAGCTTGGATGGAGAATTTTCAGCTTTTAGAGGAAGATGTTGAGTCTTGGAGGAGGATGGTATAGGGTCCAAGGGAAAATAGATTTCTTCCTCTTTAGTTACAACAAATTTGATAGGACGAGGAGTAGAAAAACCCAAAGTAGGAAAATATTCTAAGCTCTATAATCTAAACCACTTTACAATATCATGACAGACAAGGGTTTCAAAACTTTCTTCTTTCAAATGAGGAATAAAAGAAGAGTATTCAACATGAAAATTTTCAAAATCCAAACTTCTAGAAACTTTAGCAGAGGGTAGAAGAGGTAAATTGGATATAGATACTGGAGTTTTAAAAGGAGAATCATGTAAATGACCAGAAGTACCTGGAACATTAGCTGCAAATCCTTCTTGAGAAATCTTTTCTTTCTTCATAATTCTCTATGGGTCAACTTCAGGTGTTTCCATAGGTAGATGTGGAGTAGACCTCGTGTGTCTACATTTGGGAGCCACCACTACAACAGTGGGGTCATCAGGTGCAAGATGCAATCTTCAATGTATTGATTTCTAATGCACCTTCAGAATCAATGTTTCTTTGTCGTTCAATCCCAGGGAAGTGTCTTCAACCCATTCCCCGACAATGGCGCCAATAATGTTAGCACTTAGAATCACCCTCATATTGCAATAGGATAAGCCCAGTACCCATCAAAAGGTTTGTGAATGTAAATTAATGATTAAAGGTCAAATGGACAAAGCTCAGCATAAGAACATTTTAACAAAGAAATATGGGCTAACATGCATAAGAAAATGAAGATTTTATTAACTCCAGACAATGGTTTAAGGAGATAGGTGAACAGACAGAAGAATTAGTGAGGAAGGTGGATAGGTCTGCTATAAGCATCAAGCCTTCAAGCAGCTAAGAAAAGAAAAACTCATTCACAAAAAATTCTTGAACATAAAGTTTAAAACACTTAAAAACATTCATAGTAGCATTGTAATCAAACATCCATTATAACACAACCACAACATCTCATATGGATCATCCAATCATGATAATTTCAAAATACGAAGAAACAAGATGATGAAAGGAAACTGACTTCTATTAATTAAAATCTCTCAAGTCTCATACATAACCAGAGAACAACTCTGTTTATTCAAAATATTACAAAAAGGGATCTCTGCTCAACCTTCCAACCCTCTCATATCATTCATCTGATGTATTTATAATCAAAATAGTAGACAACAACTAGGAGTGTAAGTTGGAATTCCTATCCTAGGATTCTCCACAAAAATATACAAGTTTAACATCTGTACCAACAGATATAACAAACTTCTAAAATCAAGGACCCTGTTGGAAACCACTCCAACAAAAATGAATTACATGTATTTCTACTTGGGCACATCTTCCCCAGTGTCATGTGTCTTCTCTTGTCTATCCTCGCGTGTATTCTTTTTTCACCTTTTCTCCCCTTATAGAAAGTTCTCCACCTGTCTTGTTCCTTCTGTTAGAAGGAAACTCGGGTTAGTCTAGGCCTGCAGAAAAAACTTCCCTTTGTGGTACTTTGGGTTGACAGTTTTCTGTCTCCTTGGCTAGACCCTCCATGCTTCTTTTTAAAGGGGGAGTCGATTGTTCAACCACCAGTCCTTCTTTCATTAACTGATTTCTCCTTGGGATGAGGATGAGGCTTATTATTTCAACAAGGAGAGATCTAGGTCACTTTGAGATAATGAACCCTCTCCACAACTTCCTCACTCTTTCCTCTAGTGATAGACTGGTCGTGGTCTGTTAACGTTCTGATTTGCCTTGTGACTTTCCTTCGATGATTTGAATTAACACCTAGTTTTGTTTCCACGTGATACTCTCAGATTGGACTCTATATAAGCACATGCTTGCAGAAGTTGTCAAGGGCAGTTTGGATCCACACTGCTTCAACTCCTACAATCCACCACCAACTACCACATACCTCTCTAGCTATACCATGGTTTCGATTGTGGGACGGCTCTAGGAATTTAATGTTCAAGCATGTTTCATCTCTGCAATGAAGTGTGGCCATTGATCTTATTGCAATCTGCGATCTGGGTAACCCTGATATTTTAGCGGCCCTGCTAAAGTTTATCCGTCTACCGACTCCATAATCCTTTTAACCATGTTTAAATATAGCACCAATTTTGGAGTTCAAGAGATTTGGATGCTGAATAAGAATACCTCCCAGAGGACGATCTCCCTAATATGATGTGGTGTCCTGACGTCATTGTGTTGACATGTAATGGAAAGAAGGGTGACACATGTCACGTGGAAATGGGTGAATAACACAACCAAATGATCTGGAATGAGTGACATGTGTCATAATTGATGAGTGTGCCATGTGTCTCAACTGATGGTTGCCACGTGCTTCAACACTTTGGGCTTCAGGAGTTTTGGATTGTGAAGCATGAAGTTCTCCCGTAGTAGTACGGTCCCAGAGGTACGTGGCATCCTGACGTTATATGATGTCACAACTGCTAATGTGTCACAAAAGAGAGTGATATGTGTCACTCGAAAATAAGCGGATGACATGCCCAAAAGTGCCTGAAATGAGTGCCACATGTCCTCGGCGGATGAGTGTCGCATTCTTCAGCCCTTCGACACTTCGGGGCTTCTTTCTGGTCATTAAGCCTTGTGTGAATTTGAAACTCTGAATGCACAAGAGCCACTAATATGAACTGTACATGGGATCTCCACCATTGAAAATTGAACCTGTCTGTTTGCTTGTATTTCAAGCTCAAAATGGACTGCTCTGAATGCTACATTTTGTGCTCATGGTTGGTTCCTGTGAAAACAAAGGACTTGGATGACCTATTGTGATCTCACTCAATGGAAAACAACATGACCAACAATTCAAACCAAATCACGATATGTGTTTATCCTTCAAGAAAAAAAGAAAAACTCTGTGCAAACAATCAGTCAAGCAAGACACTAAGGAAAACCACGTCATTGAAAAAAAGGGAAACAGACTTTATCAACCATAAGAGGAAAATTTCTAGGAAGGTATGCGGAAAAGAGAGAGATGGGGCAGGGGTGCAAACTTAGGTCTTAACAACAACTACATGTAACCCTTAACAACTTCACGTGATAACACCATGGATGTAGCGAGTACCGGTCTTCAGTGTCATGAACCACATGTAATATATATATATATATTAAAGTTTAAAACCGCATGCAAAAAGAGGAGAGGTCTGCGGGTTTGAACCCACAACCTTCCCCCACATGTACAAACACTCTAACCAATGCGCCAAATGTGCCTCTTGTTATAGGAATCCCACAACAAATATATTAAGGTTTTCCAATAGTTTCAAGTGGAGGGTAAGCCTAACCTCCTATTTAACCAACGCATAAACTAATGCACCCACATGGTGGCGTGTGCAGAACTAAGCATATTTTTCATCGAAGTTCATTCCATAGGGTATCTAGACTTTGATTTTGCATTGTAATGTGTGCCATAGAGTTCCTTGAGGAAAGTATAGAGTATTTATACTCATTTTTCTCAGAATGTTGAGAGGAATTCAAGGGTGCACTCTCTTTCTGAGTTTAAGCAACCGATAAAAAGATCATTGTAATAACAAAAGCATTTGAGCATTGATAAAGTGGTGTCTCAATTGGAAGTGGACTCAGAGATGAGGCCCAAAATGGGTGAACTCCGTTAACAAACTTGTGTTATGTGTTTTATTACTGTTGTTCTATTTCACTCGGTTTCTTGCAAGTTAATCATCAGTTTATTGATTTTGAATAAGTAAGTGAATTCATATTATTTTCAAACTGTCAAAGTGATCATTTATATTTCGAATTAGGTTGGTTTTTTATGTGTATTTTATGAAATCAATTAACATCTAAGGATTTTCGGATCAAGTTGGTATTAGAGAAAGGTTTTTGACAAGTGTTTGCAAGTGAATGCTTACAATATCCAAATTCAAGCTTGGTAAAGGTAAGTTTGCAAGTTATAAGACAAATATTCAAAGGATACTTCGTAAGAAAAAGATGAATTTTGAAGGAAAGGAAGGATAAGATCCTCCCATGAGAGCCGAGGAAATTATGGCTTCACTTCACACAATGAGGGAGATAATAGATTATTTGTATTGAAGATTTCAAACGACCGGTGACAGAGAATATTTGGTAAAAGGAGAAGGAGAAGGTGAAGGTGGTGGACCTTTAGAACCCTCTTCGCCATCATCTTCATCTACCAATGGTGCAAGTGAATGCTCTTCACATACGAAGAAGTCCTCTAAGAAGTCTTCCTGCTTTCATACTCATGATTTTCCTTTATTGAAATTAGATGTAAAGTTTGACTTGTTTATTTATGATGGAGAATTGAATGTACATAAGTTGGAAAATTAGATCAAGCAGATTGAGGTATATTGCAGGGTACAAAATATTGTGGATGACACTACAAAGATACAACTGGATACTCTTCATCTGGGCGACACAAAATTGTTATGGTGGGAGAGTAAGACACAAGTTTATCATGTTCAACAGGGTAAAGTAATTTCTTCTTGAGATGAATTTACTGTTGCAATAATGAAACATTTTTATCCATTGTCTTATGTGAAAATTGAAATAATAGATTGGAAACATCTAAGACAAGGAAAGAGGAAAAATGTTCAAGTATATACACAAGAATTTAAAAAGAAAACATTATCTTTAGGAATTCCATTATATACTCTTGAAAATCTTCTAAAGTATAGTGGTGGTATGCATTCATATCTTCGACACACCATATTGATGTTTAACCCTAATAATATTGACGAAGTGTCAGTACAAGATACACATCTTGAAGCTAGCAAGGGAAAGTTTGTACTTAAAGACAACAAGCCACACAAGTTCGAGAAAAAGTCGAAAGGAAAATGGAAGAGTAAGAAATCAACTACACTAAAAAAATTTGAAGAGAAACCCACAAGTCCTCACTGAAAAAGGAAGGGACATGAGGAGGCATGGTGTTGGAAACTGCATACAGAGTTATGACCAAAGAAGTTTCAGGATAAGGGTATACATAGGATTGTTGCAACAAATCAACAAGATTTGGGATCAGATTCAAGAGATGAATTTAAGATCACAACAATGGGAAGCAAAG
>JASDQU010313135.1:0-13503 GCA_032191745.1 Picea mariana | reverse complement strand
AGGCTTGTAGATGGAATGACTTGGTCCAAAAATGATATGCAATGTCTTTATGAAGTGAGGAGTATACTGTAGATGATAGTCCCATTACTTTATGCCTCCAAACAACACTAAATTGAGTCACCGACATATAGCAACCCACAAAATTCATCCATTCACCTTCTATATCTCAGCCCAATAATGATCTTGTCCCACCATATTATCACCTTCACTCTCACACATAAAACACCTAGCATAGTAAATACTCAACCAACAATGTGGAAACTCGACCCAGATATGAAGATGGACATAAAACCAAGGAAATATATGCCCAACACAGGAGAGTACCTCAATCAACACCTAAAATTGATCTCAATGAACTCATATTCAACCCCAATATCACATCAAGTTGCCCCCTGAACTCTGCTCAACTTCCTCAAAAAATATTTTCCCCAATACACTAGCAAACTTGTCCTCCAGTTGATAAAATTTCCCCACAAGATAAAAATTTGAGCCTCAATGAAGAATATAACCCAACTTCAAATGAAAGATCGACCCCTTAGTGAATAAAATCGGTCGACAAAAGAAATATCCCTCAATAGGTAAAGATTAGACTTCTCAAGTAGAAATCGACCTCTACACACCAAACAATAGCTGCCAAATGAATGCAACTTAGCCACACTGAAGCACACAGAATAAATATGAGTGATCTCTTCCCAATGACCAACTAGGATGGATAGTCTGACCATTGAAACCAATCTCAAAAAAACCCTCTATGGTTTTTCTTCCCAAGAATAAAAAATCAAGAATATCTCTCTTAATTATATTTTTGAAATTATCAAGTGAATAATGAGAGAGGATGCCCCTTCATTCACATTTTATTCTTATATTGACCCTTTTCCGCCATTTTTGCCCTTTTAGTAAGTTAACTGATATTTCATTTTCTCCATAGTCACTTTAGGCACCTTTTTTATAATTAATTACTCAATGCCACCTTTTTAAAAGTTACTTTTCCACCATGTGACATTAAATAATTAATTATTTCCCTTTTTCCCCACTAACTATAGCCTACGAGAATTACTTAGGCTATTTTGTCAATCTCCCAGAGAGCTCATTAGGAAAGGGACATTACATTTTGAATCCACCAGCTCTTTCTTTCCCCTCAACTTGCATAAACCACAAAATGCAACGATTCACCTTCTATATATCAGCCCAATAATGATCTCATCCCACCACTATATCACCTTCACTCTCACACATAAAACACCCATCATAGTAAATATTAAACCAAGAGTGTTGAAACTCGACCTAGATATGAAGATGGACATAAAACTAAGGAAATATACACCCAACACAGGAGAGTACATCAACCAACACCTAAAATTGATCTCAATGAACTCATATTCAACCCCAATATCACATCAAAATGCCCCCTGAACTCTACTCAACTTCCTCAACATACATTTTCCCCCTTACACTAGAAAACTCGTCCTCCAGTTGATAAAATTTCCCCACAAGATAAAAATTTGAGCCTCAATGAAAATATAACCCAACTTCAAAGGGAAGATCAACCCCTTAGTGAATAAACTCGGCCGACAAAATAAATATCCCTCAATAGGTAAAGCTTAGACTTCTCAAGCAGAAATCGACCTCTACACACCAAAAACTAGCTACCAAATGAATGCAACTTAGCCACACTGAATAAATATGAGTGATCTATTCCCAATGACCAACTAGGATGGATAGTCTCACCATTGAAACCAATCTCAAAAAATCCCTCTAGGGTTTTTCATCCCAAGAGTAAAAAATCCACAATATCTCTCTTAATTGTATTTTTGAAATTATCAAGTGAATAATGAGAGAGGGTTCCCCTTCATTCACCTTTTATTCTTATATTGACCCTTTTCTGCCATTTTTAACCTTTTAATAAGTTAGCTGACATTTCATGTTCTCCATAGTCACTTTAGGCACCTTTTGTTTAATTAATTACTCAATGCCACCTTTTTAAAAGTTACTTTTCTGCCATGTGACATTAAATAATTAATTGATTCCCTTTTCCCCCACTAACTATAGCCTACGAGAATTATTTAGGCTATTTCATCAATCTCCCAGAGAGGTCATTAAGAAAGGGACATTACAATTTCAATCCACTAGCTCTTTCTTTCCCCTCAACTTGCATAACCCAAAAAATGCAGTGATTCACCTTCTATATCTCAGCCCAATAATGATCTCATCCCACAATTATATCACCTTCACTCTCACACATTAAACACCCATCATAGTAAATACTCAACCAACAGTGTGGAAACTCGACTCAGATATGAAGATGGACATAAAACCAAGGAAATATACGCCCAACATAGGAGAGTACCTCAACCAACACCTAAAATTGATCTCAATGAACTCATATTCAACCTCAATATCACATCCAACTGCCCCCTGAACTATGCTCAACTTCCTCAGCAAACATTTTCCCCCATACACTAGCAAACTCGTCCTCTAGTTGATAAAATTTCCCCACAAGATAAAAATTTGGGCCTCAATGAAGAATATAACCCAACTTCAAAGGGAAGATCGACCCCTTAGTGAATAAACTCGGCCGACAAAAGAAATATCCCTCAATAGTTAAAGATTAGACTTCTCAAGCAGAAATCAACCTCTACACACCAAAAACTAGCTACCAAATGAATGCAACTTAGCCACACTGAAGCACACTGAATAAATATGAGTGATCTCTTCCCAATGACCAGCTAGGATGGATAATCTCACCATTGAAACTAATCTCAAAAAATCCCTCTAGGGTTTTTGGTCCCAAGAGTAAAAAATCCACAATACCTTTCTTAATTATATTTTTGAAATTATCAGCTGAATAATGAGAGAGGGTGCCTATTCATTCACCTTTTTTTCTTATATTGACCCTTTTCTGCCATTTTTACCCTTTTAATAAGTTAGCTGCCATTTCATTTTCTCCATAGTCACTTTAGGCACCTTTGTTTTAATTAATTAGTCAATGCCACCTTTTTAAAAGTTACTTTTCTTCCATGTGACATTAAATAATTAATTAATTCCCTTTCCCCCAACTAACAATAGCCTACGAGAATTATTTTGGCTATTTCGTCAATCTCCTAGAGAGCTCATTAGGAAAGGGACATTACAATTTCAATCCACCATCTCTTTCTTTCCCCTCAACTTGCATAACCCACAAAATGCAACGATTCACCCTCTATATCTCAGCCCAATAATGATCTCGTCCCACCAATATATCACTTTCACTCTCACACATAAAACACCCAAGATAGTAAATACTCAACCAACAGTGTGGAAACTCGACCCAGATATGTAGATGGACATAAAACCAAGGAAATATACGCCCAACACAAGAGAGTACATCAACCAACACCTAAAATTGATCTCAATGAACTCATATTCAAACCCAATATCACATCAAACTTCCCCCTGGACTCTGCTCAACTTCCTTAGCAAATATTTTCCCCCATACACTAGCAAACTTGTCCTCCAATTGATAAAAATTCCCACAGGATAAAAATTTGAGCCTCAATGAAGAATATAACCCAACTTCAAAGGGACGATTGACCCCTTAGTGAATAAACTTGCTCGACAAAAGAAATATCCCTCAATAGGTAAAGCTTAGACTTCTCAAGCAAAAATCGACCTCTACACACCAAAAACTAGCTACCAAATGAATGCAACTTAGCCATACTGAAGCACAGTGAATAAATATGAGTGATCTCTTCTCAATGACCAGCTAGGATGGATAGTCTCACCATTGAAACCAATTTCAAAAAATCCCTCTAGGGTTTTTCGTCCCAAGAGTAAAAAATCCACAATATCTCTCTTAATTGTATGTTTTAAATTATCAAGTGAATAATGAGAGAGGGTGCCCCTTCATTCACCTTTTATTCTTATATTGACCCTTTTCCTCCAGTTTTACCCTTTTAATAAGTTAGCTGACATTTCATTTTATCCATAGTCACTTTTAGCACCTTTTTTTTAATTAATTACTCAATGCCACCTTTTTAAAAGTTACTTTTCTACCATGTCACATTAAATAATTCATTAATTCCCTTTTCACTCACTAACTATAGCCTACGATAATTATTTAGGCTATTTCGTCAATCTCCCAAAGAGCTCATTAGGAAAGGGACATTACAATTTCAATCCACCAGCTTGTTCTTTCTCCTCAACTTGCATAACCCACAAAATGTAGCGATTCACCTTCTATATATCAGCCCAATAATGATCTCCTCCCACCACTATATCACCTTCACTCTCACACATAAACCACCCAGCATGGTAAATAATCAACCAACAGTGTGGAAACTCAACCCAGATATGAAGGTGGACATAAAACCAAGGAAATATACACCCAACACATGAGAGTACCTCAACCAACACCTAAAATTGATCTCAATGAACTCATATTCAACCCCAATATCACATCAAACTGCCCCTTAAACTCTGCTTAACTTCCTCAGCAAAGATTCCCCCCCATACACTAGCAAACTCGTCCTCCAGTTGATAACATTTGAGCCTCAATGAATAATATAACCCAACTTCAAAGGGAAGATCAACTCCTTAGTGAATAAACTCGGTCGACAAAAGAAATATCTCTCAATAGGTAAATCTTAGACCTCTCAAGAACAAATCAACCTCTACACACCAAAAACTAGCTACCAAATGAATGCAACTTAGCCACACTAAAGCACACTTAATAAATATGAGTGATCTCTTCCCAATGACCAGCTAGGATGGATAGTCTCACCATTGAAACCAATCTCAAAAAATTCCTCTAGGGTTTTTCGTCCCAAGAGTAAAAAATCCACAATCTCTCTCTTAATTATATTTTGAAATTATCAAGTGAATAATGAGAGAGGGTGCCCCTCCATTCACTTTTTATTCTTATATTGACCCTTTTCCACCATTGTTACCCTTTTAATAAATTAGTTGACATTTAATTGTCTCCATAGTCACTTTAGGCACATTTTTTTAATTAATTACTCAATGCCACATTTTTAAAAGTTACTTTTCCGCCATGTGACATTAAATAATTAATCAATTCCCTTTCCCCCCACTAACTATATCCTATGAGAATTACTTAGGCTATTTCATCAATCTCTCAGAGATCTCATTAGGAAAGGGACATTACAATTTCAATCCACTAGCTTGTTCTTTCTCCTCAACTTGCATAACCCACAAAATGCAACAATTCACCTTCTATATCTCAGCCCAATAATGATCTCGTCCCACCACTATATCACCTTCACTCTCACACATAAAACACCCAACATAGTAAATACTCAACAAACAGCGTGGAAACTTGACCTAGATATGAAGATGGACATAAAACCAAGGAAATATACGCCCAACATAGGAGAGTACCTCAACCAACACCTAAAATTGATCTCAATGAACTCATATTCAACCCCAATATCACATCAAATTGCCCCCTGAACTCTTCTCAACTTCCTCAACAAATATTTTCCACCATACACTAGAAAACGCGTCCTCCAGTTGATAAAATTTCTCCACAAGATAAAAATTTGAGCTTCAATGAAGAATATAACCCAACTTTAAAGGGAAGATCGACCCCTTAGTGAATAAACTCGGTCGACAAAAGAAATATCTCTCAGTAGGTAAAGCTTAGACTTCTCAAGCAGAAATCGACCTCTACACACCAAAAACTAGCTACCAAATGAATGCAAATTAGCCACACTGAAGAACACTGAATAAATATGAGTGATCTCTTCCCAATGACTAGCTAGGATGGATAGTCTCACTATTGAAACCAATCTCAAAAATTCCCTCTAGGGTTTTTCGTCCCAAGAGTAAAAAATCCACAATATCTCTCTTAATTATATTTCTTCAATTATCAAGTGAATAATGAGAGAGGGTGCCCCTTCATTCACCTTTTATTCTTATATTGACCCTTTTCTTCCATTTTTACCCTTTTAATAAGTTCGCTGACATTTCATTTTATCCATAGTCACTTTAAGAACCTTTTTTTTAATTAATTACTCAATGCCACCTTTTTAAAAGTTACTTTTCCACCATGTCACATTAAATAATTAATTAATTCCCTTTTCACCCACTAACTATAGCCTACGAGAATTATTTAGGCTATTTCATCAATCTCCCAAAGAGCTCATTAGGAAAGGGACATTACAATTTCAATCCACCAGCTTGTTCTTTCTCCTCAACTTGCAGAACCCACAAAATGCAGTGATTCACCTTCTATATCTTAGCCCAATAATGATCTTGTCCCACCACTATATCACCTTCACTCTCACACATAAACCACCTAGCATAGTGAATACTCAACCAACAGTGTGGAAACTTGACCCAGATATGAAGGTGGACATAAAACCAAGGAAATATATGCCCAACACATGAGAGTACCTCAACCAACACCTAAAATTGATCTCAATGAACTCATATTCAACCCCAATATCACATCAAATTTCCCCCATGAACTCTGCTCAACATTCTCCACAAAGATTTTCCCCCATACACTAGCAAACTTGTCCTCCAGTTGATAACATTTGAGCCTCAATGAAGAATATAACCCAACTTCAAAGGGAAGATCAACTCCTTAGTGAATAAAATCGGTCGACAAAAGAAATATCTCTCAGTAGGTAAAGCTTAGATTTCTCAACAAGAAATCGACCTCTACACACCAAAAACTAGCTACCAAATGAATGAAACTTAGCCACACTGAAGCACACTAAATAAATATGAGTGATCTCTTCCCCATGACCAGCTAGGATGGATAGTCTCACCATTGAAACCAATCTCAAAAAATCCCTCTAGGGTTTTTTGTCCCAAGAGTAAAAAATCCACAATATCTCTCTTAATTATATTTTGAAATTATCAAGAGAATAATGAGAGAGGGTGCCCCTTCATTCACCTTTTATTCCTATATTGACCCTTTTCCACCATTGTTACCCTTTTAATAAATTAGTTGACATTTAATTTTCTCCATAGTCACTTTAGGCACATTTTTTTAATTAATTACTCAATGCCACATTTTTAAAAGTTACTCTTCTGCCATGTGACATTAAATAATTAATCAATTCCCTTTCCCCCCACTAACTATAGCCTATGAGAATTATTTAGGCTATTTTGTCAATCTCCCAGAGAGCTCACTAGGAAAGGGACATTACAATTTCAACTGACCAACTCTTTCTTTCCCCTCAACTTGCATAACCCACAAAATGCAATGATTCACCTTCTATATCTTAGCCCAATAATGACCTCATGCCACCACTATATCACCTTCACTCTCACACATAAAACAGCTAACATAGTAAATACTCAACCAACAGCATGGAAACTCGACCCAGATATGATGATGGACATAAAACAAGGGAAATATACGCCCAACACAAGAGAGTACCTCAACCAACACCTAAAATTGATCTCAATGAACTCATATTCAACCCCAATATCACATCAAACTACCCCCTGAACTCTTCTCAACTTCCTCAGCAAATATTTTCCACCATACACTAGAAAACGCGTCCTCGAGTTGATAAATTTCACCACAAGATAAAAATTTGAGCTTCAATGAAGAATATAACCCAACTTCAAAGGGAAGATCGACCCCTTAGTGAATAAACTCAGTTGACAAAAGAAATATCTCTCAGTAGGTAAAGCTTAGACTTCTCAAGAAGAAATCGACCTCTACACACCAAAAGCTAGCTACCAAATGAATGCAAATTAGCCACACTGAAGAACACTGAATAAATATGAGTGATCTCTTCCCAATGACCAACTAGGATGGATAGTCTCACTATTGAAACCAATCTCAAAAAATCCCTCTAGGGTTTTTTGTCCCAAGAGTAAAAAATCCACAATATCTCTCTTAATTATATTTTGAAATTATCAAGTGAATAATGAGAGAGGGTGCCCCTTCATTCACCTTTTATTCTTATATTGACCCTTTTCCACCATTGTTACCCTTTTAATAAATTAGTTGACATTTAATTTTCTCCATAGTCACTTTAGGCACCTTTTTTTAATTAATTACTGAATGCCACCTTTTTAAAAGTTACTTTTTCGCCATGTGACATTAAATAATTAATTAATTCCCTTCCCCCCCACTAACTATAGCCTATGAGAATTATTTAGGCTATGTCGTCAATCTCCTAGAGAGCTCACTAGGAAAGGGACATTACAATTTCAACCGACCAGCTCTTTCTTTCCCCTCAACTTGCATAACCCACAAAATGCAACGATTCACCTTCTATATCTTATCCCAATAATGACCTCGTGCCACCACTATATCACCTTCACTCTCACACATAAAACACCCAACATAGTAAATACTCAACCAACAATGTGGAAACTCGACCCAGATATGAAGATGGACATAAAACCAAGGAAATATACGCCCAACACAGGAGAGTACCTCAACCAACACCTAAAATTGATCTCAATGAACTCATATTCAACCCCAATATCACATCAAACTACCCCCTGAACTCTTCTCAACTTCCTCAGCAAATATTTTCACCCATACACTAGAAAACGCGTCCTCGAGTTGATAAAATTTCCCCACAAGATAAAAATTTGAGCTTCAATGAAGAATAGAACCCAACTTCAAAGGGAAGATTGACCCCTTAGTGAATAAACTCGGTCGAAAAAAGAAATATCTCTCAGTAAGTAAAGCTTAGACTTCTCAAGCAGAAATCGACCTCTACACACCAAAAACTAGCTACCAAATGAATGCAAATTAGCCACACTGAAGAACACTGAATAAATATGAGTGATCCCTTCCCAATGACCAGCTAGGATAGATAGTCTCACCATTGAAACCAATCTCAAAAAATCCCTCTAGGGTTTTTCGTCCCAAGAGTAAAAAATCAACAATATCTCTCTTAATTATATTTTTGAAATTATCAAGTGAATAATGAGAGAGGGTGCCCCTTCATTCACCTTTATTCTTATATTGACCCTTTTCCGCCATTTTTACCCTTTTAATAAGTTAGCTGGCATTTAATTTTCTCCATCATCACTTTAGGCACCTTTTTTTAATTAATTACTCAATGCCACCTTTTTAAAAGTTACTTTTCCACCATGTGACATTAAATAATTAATTAATTCCCTTTTCCCTCACTAACTATAGCCTATGAGAATTATTTAGGCTATTTCGTCAATCTCCCAGAGAGCTCATTAGGAAAGGGACATTACAATTTCAATCCACCAGCTCTTTCTTTCCCCTCAACTTGCATAACCCACAAAATGCAATGATTCACCTTCTATATATCAGCCCAATAATGATCTCGTCCCGCCACTATATCACCTTCACTCTCACACATAAAACAGCCATCATAGTAAATACTAAACCAAGAGTGTGGAAACTCGACCCATATATGAAGATGGACATAAAACCAAGGAAATATACGCCCAACACAAGAGAGTACATCAACCAACACCTAAAATTGATCTCAATGAACTCATATTCAACCCCAATATCACATCAAACTGCCCCCTGAACTCTGCTCAACTTCCTTAGCAAATATTTTCCCCCATACACTAGCAAACTCATCCTCTAGTTGATAAAATTTCCCCACAAGATAAAAATTTGAGCCTCAATGAAGAATATAACCCAACTTCAAAGGGAAGATCGACCCCTTCGTGAATAAACTTGGTCGACAAAAGAAATGTCCTTCAACAGGTAAATCTTAGACTTCTCAAGCAGAAATTGACCTCTACACACCAACAAATAGCTACCAAATGAATGCAACTTAGCCATGACCAGCTAGGATGGATAGTCTCACCATTGAAACCAATCTCAAAAAATCCCTCTAGGGTTTTTCGTCCCAAGAGTAAAAAATCCACAATATCTCTCTTAATTATATTTTTGAAATTATCAAGTGAATAATGAGAGAGGGTTCCCCTTCATTCACCTTTTATTCTTATATTGACCCTTTTCTTCCATTTTTACCCTTTTAATAAGTTAGCTGACATTTCATTTTCTCCATAGCCACTTTAGGCATCTTTTTCTTAATTAATTACTCAATGCCACCTTTTTAAAAGTTACTTTTCTGCCATGTGACATTAAATAATTAATTAATTACCTTTTCCCCCACTAACTATATCCTACGAGAATTATTTAGGCTATTTCGTCAATCTCCCAGAGAGCTCATTAGGAAAGGGACATTACAATTTCAATCCACCAGCTCTTTCTTTCCCCTCAACTTGCATAACCCCAAAAATGAAACGATTCACCATCTATATCTCAGCCCAATAATGATCTCGTCCCACCACTATATCACCTTCACTCTCACACATAAAACACCCAGCATAGTAAATACTCAATCAACAGTGTGGAAACTCGACCCAAATATGAAGATGGACATAAAACCAAGGAAATATACGCGCAACACAAAAGGTTACGTCAACCAACACCTAAAATTTATCTCAATGAACTCATATTCAGTCCCAATATCACATCAAACTTCCCCCTAAACTCTGCTCAACTTCCTCAACAAACATTTTCCCCCATACACTAGAAAACACGTCCTCCATTTGATAAAATTTCCCCGCAAGATAAAAATTTGAGCTTCAATGAAGAATATAACCCAACTTCAAAGGGAATATCGACCCCTTAGTGAATAAACTCGGTCGACAAAAGAAATATCCCTCAATATGTAAATCTTATACTTCTCAAGAAGAAATCGACCTCTACACACCAAAATCTAGCTACCAAATGAATGCAACTTAGCCACACTGAAGCACACTAAATAAATATGAGTGATTTCTTCCCAATGACCAGCTAGGATGGATAGTCTCACCATTGAAACCAATATCAAAAAATCCCTCTAGGGTTTTTCATCCCAAGAGTAAAAAATCCACAATATCTCTCTTAATTATATTTTGAAATTATCAAGTGAATAATGAGAGAGGGTGCCCCTTCATTCACCTTTTATTCTTATATTTACCCTTTTTTGTCATTTTTACCCTTTTAATAAGTTAGCTAACATTTCATTTTCTCCATGGTCACTTTAGGCACCTTTTTTTTAATTAATTACTCAATGCCACCTTTTTAAAAGTTACTTTTCCGCCATTTGACATTAAATAATTAATTAATTCCCTTTTCCCCCACTAATTATAGCCTACAAGAATTATTTAGGCTATTTCATCAATCTCTCAGAGATCTCATTAGGAAAGGGACATTACAATTTCAATCCACCAGCTCTTTCTTTCCCCTCAACTTGCATACCCCAAGGAATGAGATCCCCCTTCTTTTCCATGCAATCCCTTGTGCCTTCCCATTTCCCTCCAGGGTTCCACTACACTCGGTTGGCTAGGAAATCGTACAATTTGGGAATCTAGGAATTATTTGTTGTTCTAGGATTGTCCAAACAACCTTCTTAAGGATCTTGATCCATTTCCTCAATAGTAATTCTCACTCATAGACATACATCATTCATAACATGCCTACAAGTTCATTTTTAGCATAAAAACCAACCCAACAATGGCTATCCTTAATCATAGCATGGATGGTGCTCTTTTTCCAATACTCATCTCTCTTCATGGTCTCCAAAAATGACATGAAAACATCCCCTGAAAAGGCACTCGAATTTCCTTTTATTCTCATGCAAGCTTGACTCACACATTTCCCCAAAAGTAGATGTACTTAGCTTGTGCTATGATAAATTGGGTGATTTGACCTTTCCAACTTACCACTCTTACATCACTTTAATATCTCTCTTGATATTTCAAAGGTGGATAAAACTTATAATGAAATGGATGAATGGATATAAATCGGTGACCCCTTGGACCCCTCTTTATCCCCTTCTCTTGTGGAATCATAGACCCACGTCCTTATTGTCTTGCTCATACCGCAACCAACGATTATTATTTAGTAATTATTTTAATGTACAAAATACACAATTCATCCCTTGGCCATATTAGGGTTCTTCAACCCAACATATCGGCTCACCATCATATTCTCATATTTATACAATTACATTATAATTGCGGGGATTAGAACTGGGGATATTACATCTCCAAAAAGAGACATCAAACTCAAGAGGAAGATTAAAGTTTAAATAAATAACAGATTCTGCAAGAACATAATCAACCACACCAAGCTCTTAGGATTTACTACTAAAGTGACCAGACTCAAACATCCCAAGTCCTAAGGATCTACAATCAAATAGATCTAACTTAGAGGGTGTTTGCACCATAGTTTTGGAACGATTGTATTTTCTAGCACCACAATTTTTGTACCGCATGTGCCACAAGTTTTTTATTTCATTAGCGCCAATATTCAACACACGCCAACTAGTCTCTATTGAACCTGCACCAACCATTTTGTAGCATGCACACAATCTCTGGTATCGTGAAAGGACTTGTAATAAATCACGTGTGCATATCCAATCATCAAATATCAATTGTAATGATAAGTAATTGATTTTGTAACTGATCAATTGGTTGTGTTGGAGGTTGTTAGTGAGTCAACAAAGTTTCTATCGTTTTCATGTTTATGAAGAGATAAAAGGAATGCATGTGAATGAGTTGGTTTTTTCCAGTTAGTGTTCTAGAGTTGGCTATTTGTTGTTAATGATGTAGTATTCCTATTGAAATTCCATATGAGAGAGAAATTGGATCTACATATGAGCTTAAGGTCTCTGGTTTAAGTTTCAATGAGTCTCTAAGAAGTCTATGACCCATTGTATGTCTGAATATTTATCTATGTTTGATGAGTGAAAAAAATGAGACCCGACTTGGTACTTCCTGTCATGAGCTATGTTGTGGATGAATGCTTGTTATAAATGTTATATTGTAATTGACATATATTAATGTGATGTGAATGGGTAGAATATAATGTATAGTTCTAGGATATATGCCTTTTGTTTTGTAATATTCCTTCATGTAATTCACAAGTGTTTAGTCTATTTGATTCTCATGAGCGTCTTAGGTGAGACCTTATTCAATTCCTAAATATTGAATATGCCAATGTCGATGGGGTATTTTTTGGTAACTTCTTTCGAATCATGGGTCTGAAACCCTGTGTCAACAATTGGTTATGTTTCCATGACCTGAAGATTTGGTGTTTCATATTGGTGTAAGGACATGATGTGGAAGCCTTCAATAAAAGAGATAAAAGAATGTATATATGAGAAAGAGGATGAATCTGCAAGGCAGGAGACCAGAAATATGAAAATCAACCTTGAATGATGGAAACATAGGTATATATATTTAGATCTACATGAAATTTTATTTGTCGAGTTTCCTTGTTTGATGAATGAATGGGTAAAGAGACAGATAGATATTAACCTTGTGTGGCAAGCCCAAGAACGATTTCTTTGGTAACAAGAAGAAAAAACGTGGTCTAAATATTTGGACAATACAAGTGGTCCAGAGGCATTGATTTATGGTTCGAATGACTTGAAGAAGATTACATTGTTTGTTAAGAACCAAATATCAATATAGCATAGAAAAACCTCAGAAAAAGTACTCAATGCCTTGAAAAAGAGATAATTTTAGATAATAATC
>JASDQU010313129.1:3473-13529 GCA_032191745.1 Picea mariana | reverse complement strand
TAATCCCATTATTTTAAAAATGTATATAAAATTAAAATGAATATGGTAATTGAGACAAATGTCAATGTATGTAATACATTTTACAAAGTCACATATAATTAACAAATATTAATAATGTGACAATCTATAACATAAAAACAACAACAAAAAAAATCTTATATAAATTTAGGTATAATCACATTGTTTTAAAGATGTATATTAAATTAACAAAAAAAACCAACATAAATAAAATCTTGTATAAATAATCACATTGGTTTAAACATGCATACAAAATTAAAATGTACCAACATAAATAAAATCTTGTATAAATTTAAGTATAATCACATTGTTTTAAAAATGTATAAAAAAAAACTGTATATAATAGTTAAGACCAATGCCAATGTATGCAATAAATTTTACAAAGTTACATATTATTAATATTTATATAATAATATAAAAATTTATAAAAAAAACATCAAATTACTTTTAAAAAAAATGCCTTAAACATCAACTCAAATGTAATTTTTGTAAAAATAATGTCAATATTTTCAGTATTTCATCTAAACAAACCACCATTGTCTTCATCTAACCCAATGTTTTCATATTGTATATATACAACGATATCTACATTGGTTTTCCAAGAATATCGACATCAACCTCCGCACTCTTTTGAAAATTCATTTGAATAGGACATCATCATATCAACTTCAAAAAGCTATTGAAAATTCGTTTGAGTAAGACACCATCGCTTCATTGGTGCGAGTTGGAAATGTCCATTGTTTGAACTATGATGACATATTAATGCAATTATGCAAGTGACAAAATTTGTTGAATGGATGTTAAAAAGGGTGTGGAAGTTTCTCGAAATTAAAAAGTTTACAAGAGAAATTATTTTTTAGTTGAAATTATTTTTTTAATTTTATAGGAATTTTGTTAGAATTTATGGTGTCTTCTTTTTAGTTGAAATTATTTTTTTAATTTTATAGGAATTTTGTTGGAATTCAATTAATAATAGATGCTTGATTTATGTTTCAGAAGTTAGCTAGATCTTGGTGAGGCCTTTACAGTGACATGTGTATGTGATGGCTACTTCATTTGTTGTTCCAGATCAATGTTTATGGAATATTCATTTATTAATAAGCCAAGAAAGGAGAAGGCCAAAACATAGATAATTCGTTTAGTTGTTGAAGCAAGATCAACTGCTGATAGAAGCTTGATTTCCGTTTCAGAAGTTAACTAGATCTTGGTGAGGCCTTTACTGTGGCATGGGTATTTGATGGCTACTTCATTTTTTGTTCCAGAGCATAGTTTAGACCTGGGGAACACCTTTGGATGGGTTATGTCAAATGGCAGCCAATGTAGATTCTTGTTAGTGCACCATCATAATTTATCAGCGTGACTTGACTAATGTAGATAATGCTTACAATTCTTTTAAACTTTTATTAACACCAAAATGCTAGTTTCTATGGTGGATGGTATTTTAAAGGACCAGAACATGATAACCTCTGTTAAAGTAGGTTTTTCATGCAAGAAATTTTGTCAATTGACCTCTGGTTGACAGCCTAATTTGAACAGGGCAATGTCGTGGGCACCCAACTGCTTGGCCACAGGGCTAGGCCCTTGCAGCCAAGTCAAAGTCCAGTGGAGTGTGACTTGGACGCGAGGGCCTAGCTTTGTGGCCAGGCAGTTGGAGTGCCCATGGCATTGCCCTGAACAACCGCCTAATTAATTAAATTTTAATTTAAAAAAATAAAATAAATTTGGCAGAAAACTAAAAATAAAACTAAAGTTAAAATAAAAGAAAAATAAAAATAAAAAACTAAAACTAAATCTAATTTGAACAGGCCAATGTCGTGGGCACCCAACTATTTGGCCACAGGGCTAGGCCCTCGTGGCCAAGTCACAGTCCACTAGACTATGACTTGGCCACGAGAGCCTAGCCCTATGGCCAGGCAGTTGGCATGCCCACGACATTGCCCTATTCGGCCTCCTAATTAATTAAATTTTAATTTAAAAAAACTAAATTAAATTTGGCAGAAAACTAAAAATAAAACTAAAATTAAATTAAAGATAAAATTAAAATAAAAAACCAAAACTAAATCTAAAACTAAAATACAAATAAAAATCTAAAATTAAAAACTAAAACAAAAACATGGAGAAATACCTGAAACTTGCCGATAGCTCACCAAAACGGCCTATGTGCCAACACGACCACTACACCCAAACGCTCACAAGACCTCTGCACCAAAAGCTCACACCTATGTGCTCACGACCTCTGTGCCAAAACTCACACCTATGCGTCAAACACTCACAGACCTATGCGCTCATGACCTCTGCCCCAAAAGCTCACACCTCTGTGCCAAATGCTCACAGACCTATGCGCTCAGGACCTCTGCCCCAAAATCTCACGCCTCTGTGCTAAACGCTCACAGACCTCTGCGCTCACAACCATACAAATGCTCACGGACGCACACATACACACTAAAACACCAAGAAATTTTGAAAACCATTTGAAATCGACGTGTGGTTGATATATAAACATTATTTTGGCTGAACAATCTTTTGGCCAAACAATTAAGTTGCATGTAAAAACATATTGTCGGATGGAAAAAATCCGTCTAACTTAATTTTTACACGCAAATCGAGGGTGTCGCCACTGCAACGTTCGATTTGACGTTCCACTTTTTAGTCGAAAACTGGTTCAGCTGAAACAAATATCTTTCGGCCAAAAAATAATATTAGTTCGGTCGAAAAAATGTTTTTCGGAATTTTGGAGATCCGATTGTCATGAAAGTGTTACCCACCTTCGTGATTTCACCCATTATTTATTTTTAATTACACAATGTGACTATTCCATTACTATGGCCACATTATATTCATTATCCCCTTAGATACTTCCCTAGATACACCATATATTATCTTTCCTAGGTATATTACACCACTTGTTTTTATAGCTCCACAATGGAATTTTTTTTTATGATTAATAATGGTCTATATATCTATATAAATTTAATTTCTTTCACACAGAAAAAATGAATAATTAGGATTGAATTCTTATAAAACGAATTTCATAAAAATAATAATTAAAAAACTTTACTTTTATTTTTTTAACATTTTTTTGTTTATATGAAGAAATACATTTTATAATTTTTTCACATTTTATTGAAATTGACATATATTAATATTATTATATCGAAATGTGTGTTACATATCGAAGGCCTTTTTCCCTTGAAGCACTCTCTAAATTTTTTTGGGAATTTCTCTTCATAGTACCCAGTTAAAGGGTACCTTAGTGTGCCTCTAGTTATATGCACACTATGTTGATCCTGACTCATAGGGTAACATAAATGTGTATAGTGTGTTGGATTACAAAAAAAATCGAATTAATTTTTAATGTATAAAAAAATTGAATGTTCAGAAACCAGGCATGAACTTTTCTCATCCGAAATTCTGCTATTATTTGTCATTTATTTCAACTCTTTTAATATAAATAATCCAATTTCTTAAGAAATTCAATTATTTCAATCCAAATATTTCACGTTTTCAAATAATGGTTGTCAAGAGTGTTCATGTTGTTGTTTGCATATTGACCTTGTCTATGAGAACATAATAACAAGATTTGGATGTCCATTAACACTAATTAGTGATCAAGGGACACATTTTGTAAATGAGATGATCCAAATCCTTCTAAATAAATTTCTCATTTATCAGAGAAGAACAATTGCATACCATCCCCAAGCAAATGGTGTTGTCGAATCATTTGATAAAATGCTACACAAAGCACTCACTAAAATCTGCATCATTGACAAGAACAATTGGGACGAAAAAATTTATGTAGTTCTATGGGCATATATATCTTCATATAATAGATCGATTGGATAGACCCCTTTTAAATCAGTCTATGGACGACAAACGGTGATCCCACTTCATTATTGGGACAACTCAAATAGGGTAGTAGATGTGGAAAAATTCGACCAAGGAAGAATCTTGATTGATCGAATTTACGAATTAAGATAGAAGAAGGAATATTAATAGAAATGCACCATCAATAAGTACAAAAGCACCATCAGAAAGAGTGGCATGATCGACACCTAAAAAAGAAGATGAAAAATGGAGACCCAGTTCTATTATATGACAGTCGAATCAAAGGAAAACCCAGGAAATTAGAAATAGCATGGCTTGGTCCATATTATAGAAGATATTCGAATGAAAGTAGTGGTTCAACTATGAACTTTGTTGGGGCACCCATTTAAAAAAGTAATTAATGGAGCTCGATTAAAGAAATATAATACATAATAAAAATGAACCCAGTTGGAAAATTCTGCAGAAAATGATGTTAATAGAGACTGACCAGAACTAGAAATTCATATGTAATAGTGTGTTCGAAAAAAAAAATTAGATTAATAACGTTACTAAGAAACTAAATTATTCTTACATTAATAAACTAAAATCAATTATAAGAAAATCAGGTATAAAATTCAGGGATAAAAAACTGCTATAGGAAAAATAAAGTATTAAATAAGTCTCAAATCCTTGAATACAAGTAAATAAAAAGAAGAATGGAGAGAGAAAGATGTCCCTGGTCGAGTCGAAAATCTGTAGAAGAAAGCAAACAAAGAAAATATCGACACATGACTCCATCTCCAAACTTGCAACAAATACTCATGAAAAAATAACCAACAATACGAAACCTGATCATTCAAAATCAATAGTCGCTCGACTCATGTACCGACCAAGAATCAACATAGAAGACTTAGTCGATCAAGCACGAGGAAAAACCTACCACAAAAATTCCAACTCTAGAAAGGACACTGCACTTAAACCACAACAAGAAAGGACCGAAAAACATGATGGAAACATTAACGATTGATGCAATGTAGAAGACCATTGTGTAGCCACTAATATAACTGTGGACCGACCCAACATATATGACAATCAATTCGAAACCACCACAATTAATGCTAGAAAAGACTTGCATGCATGCAAACTAGGCACTACCCTAGATGTGCCCTCATATGAGTCGACCAACCCATCAACAGTTATGATGGAGGTGTAAGATTCTATGGAACAACTGGCCACATTTAATATGAATTTACCCCCTCCAACTATAAATATAGAATATTCCTACGACTTCGAATCATTGTTATTCTCTCTCTCGCAGTAGAGAACATGAGTGAGCCTGTAATTTCCCTAGACTTTCTAAATACGAATCAATTCATATATATTGAGAACGAGATCTCAAGTCTATGATACAGTGGAAGAACCAAGATCAAGACATAATTTTGACAGAAAAACTGCAACGCCACTGGAAATCTGGATGCAAAACACTCAATAGTTGTGAGTAGAGGATATGGACTAGAGTAAACAATTACAAAACTTCACTGAATGGGGGATGGAGGATGATCGCTAGAAGACCGAAATAAAATTCCTAGAAAATGCAGGAATCAAACACTTCTTAGGAGCACCATAGGTCGCCGACTTCGATCGTTGGAAGGAAGAAGCATCTAATTTCATAATCAGTCAGTACCTTTAAGAATATGTCTAGTTGGACAAACCAATAACAATCACAGGGGGCCTTATACATAGAATCACATGCATTCTGAAGACAGGGGTCAGCATACCAAAAACCCCCAATGCAAATGAGTGGATGTAGTTTCTAACCAGGATGAAAACAACCAAGAACTCAAAGGGCTTCCTCATTAACAAAATATTATACCTACATGCCAATTGGACTTCGATAAACATATCTTTGTGTTTCACACCAGTAGGTCAGGTGACAGACATAAACATGACTATGATCGAATTGATCAGCCAAGTATTTCAAAATTTGGAGGTCTTCAATTGGGTAGAGTACTTAGACAACATGATCTGAACAAATTGCAAGGAATGCTAGGAAGCAGGTAAGGAAATTAAATTCCCCTCTTTACTAATTTGGATCACAATGGAATAATATAGCCCAGTTAGTGACCCAATATTTACAATAAAAAAAGTACCATCAATGGAAAAACACAAAATCTTTGCAGTAGAATATGTTGGTGCCTCTAGAGCAATGCCTGTGCATGAAATTTTTCATATATAGATTGGAAACTTAAAGAATGCCTCACATAAATGATGAGTTGAACAAGAAATGCATCAGACCTTGCAACTTCCTTGCCATATCCAATTGGAACTTGAATACACCAAACTTTGGTGTGGATTGGAGTCGGCCCCAAAACCCAAGGAATTACACTACCAGACAACTATGGAGGAAATTTTCAAGGAATTAGAAAGAAAGATGGGAGAGGATCTGGAAATACCCCCTGAAATATTTCAGTTGGTCCTATCGACAATGCTTCCCATTACCAATGCAAATAAGGAAGAGGAAAGAGAAACTTAGTTATAAACTATCCCTTTTGTGAAAGACCTAGAAACGCCAGCAATGGATCTTCCAAGGAATTCCCTTGCAAAAAGAAATCTAGCAGAAAAAAGAGACAAAGGGAAAAAGGTGATCAAATTCAAAGAAATTTCATTCAACAAAGAAAAAATCTGGAGGGAAACTTTCCATTCTGAGGAAGAAAATGATTTTGACGACCCAATAATCCAAGGAAAGTTGGTTAGTATAACAAGTAAAATTGCTGAAAAAATTAAGCAATCAAAGAGATAGACCCGACAAGAGGCATCTACCATGAAGAAAATTTTGGGTTCATCAGTCAGCACAATAATGAAGGAGGCCATAGAAAAAATAAAAAAATATAAAAGAGCATGTTAAGAAAATCAAAGCTACGATTCAACAAATTGAAAAAAGGGGGAAGAAGAAGTAAATGATATTTGACAACCAGGAGACCATTTTCACCCCGACATGGACCACGAATATGCTTACAGAATTAGAATTCAGATGAAAGTCGACACTAAGAAAGAAAAGGATGATTGGCACAACAATTGACCTAATAAGAGAATTTCCCCCAGTTGAGCCAGTACCGGTAGTTGAGGAATGACCACAAAAAAAGAAGAAAATACAACTTATCATAGAACATTCTTCATAAGAAATAAAATTGAATCAACCATCCATGTTGATCGACAAAGAGATCACAATCAACAAGCCAGAGCAACATCGGTCAGTCCTAGAAGTAACGATATAGTTAGCTCATCCATTTTAAAGTGTACATTAGCAGGTCAAGCCTCAGGAAGTCAACACCCAGGATGGTAATACTCATGAATCAGAGCTATTAGAGACAATGGTTGGCATTTACATAGAAGAAGAACAAGTGAAACAACAACATAACCTCAAAGAACAAAAACAAAGGAAGGAACCTAGAGAGGAATCCCTTTCAAAAAAACCCTCGATTAAGGATACAAAACAAGGAATGAAGCATGATCAACAACCACCTTTGCAAAAAGAAACACAATAGACATAGTAGGAGGAAACAATAGAATGGGAAAATGTCGATCAAACCCAGTCATCTGCACAATATCAATAGAATCAATTGCATCTACACAACAACAATAGACTCACTCATCTTCACAAAAAACTTCACAAGATAAAGATAAATAAGGGGGGTCAACAAGAACCACAGAGAACAGTAAGAAAAATAAATGATGAAAATAAAAATAAAAACAACCCGACCTTCCAACGCATATAGAACAACTACTGAAACTACGCTCAACCCAACAACAATATCCGACCAACACATGTTCAACTTACATCAAGCCATCTCAAAAGAATTAGCAAAGAGGTAGAAAAATTTATAAAAGAAGGAAATAATGTGTCGCAAGTCAAAGAGGATCAAAGGAAAATACTAAAAGAATGTAAAGAGGAAGTCAAGAAGAAATTAGGGATGGAGTAGTTGTTGGAAACAGAGAGCCCCATGGATTAAATACTTGGTCGAAAGGATGGTAAAAACTATCACTGAGAGACAACAAGAATCCTATATTCTCTGATAGGAAAATGAGAGCCTAGAGAAACAACACAACCTAAAAATCAGCGCAAATAAGAAACTACAAGAGAAAAAAAACACCATCCTGACCGAAGAATACACTAAGTTTAAAGAAGTCAGGAAAAAAATGGATGACACCATCAAGCATGCAACAAGCCTTAATTTGGTGGTGAGTAATTGGCATTAATACTTTTCATCTACATATAGAAAGCTTAGGGCACAAAAGGATGTTGTAGAAAGTGTAGAAAGAAGAAAAAACACCACAACCGACATAAATATAAAGGATGCCCTGACAAGATAGTTGGCTATAGAAAGAGTAATGGAAACACAACTGGCACAACATGAGAAAGAATGGAAAAGGGAAGGCCATAAATCATAGACAGATACTGATAATGTAGTCCACTAACTCAACCAAGTTAGAAACAAGATTCAACAAGAAGAACAACAAGTCTACCTGGAATTGACCATAGTGCAAGAGGCAAAGATATTTGGAAAAATGAATTGCCTACGACAAATGAAGATACTCGGTCTGGAAGCACAACAATCAATCAGTGCATGAAATGACTTCATTCAACACCTACAACAAGTGGCACCTAGCATACTCTACACAACATTTGAATCCAATCTAGGGAGCATAACATAAGAAGCAATTGATTCGATCAATGGACCTGGAACGATGCTAGTAGGACAGTTAGATATAGCCACATAACTTCTTCAAGCACTAGAAAATTCTCTCTCTCTCTCTCTCTCTCTCTCTCTCATTTTGTAAAACAACTAATGTACAAGAAAATTTGTCACACTCCCTTATTTCTCGGGACAAGAAAGGAATTGAGGTGGGGTGAGATGTTGTAACGGATATTCAACTTTGTTGACTAGACCAGAAAATCGATTAATAATTATTCGGTCAACTACCAAATTTGAAACTATAAGTCAATAGAAGTCCCGACTAACCGACCGACCCATGTAGTTAAGCAGTTACAACTGCTTGGTGTAACAACCCGCTCTGGCGCACTGAGTGAACTTATTCTTTGAGGACACTTGCTCGCAAGTGATCCGGATTATTATGATATTAAAACATTAGACTTTGATTATGATGCATCATGCGTAGATGACATGTTGTTTTACTACATTGACATAGGCAGGTGCTATTGACTCAGTTTTACTGAGTGTGCAGGGTTTTTGACCTTGAGGATGCAGGGGCATCGATGGAACCCCTTGGACTCCAGATCGAGTCAGGGAGTGTGCTATTGGGGTTTGATTGATTTACTGTGATATTAATACATTTGATTAGATGATATGATGTGGACATGTTCTAACATGATTTGTTGATGATGCAGGCTGACGATAGCTTGCCGAACAGACTCACATATGGAGTAAAGGGGTCACACACGACTACCAGAGAGGTTGAGGGAGAGGTGTGGTCAGCAGCCTTGCCACAGCCTACTATCACTCCCACCGTGGCTCAAACTATAGGTTAATGATTACCTAGTTCAAGAGGACCCACGATGTTGTGAGGGCAGACTGCGACAGTCGCTCACTATGATTCTAAGGGGCGCACAATAAGGCGGGGGCCTTATTCCTTAGAAGCCCTTAGTCTCCCACAAGTTCACCTGGCAGAGTGTTGACTCTAGGGGTTATTGATGTCTACCAATCAGTCAAGAGGTGAGTGGCACCCTTGGAGCACGCAGTGCATCCTGACGAGCATGTCGTGCAAAGAAGCAAAGAGGCGAGTGGCACCCTTGGAGCACGTCGTGCAAAGAAACAAAGAGGCGAGTGGCACCCTTGGAGCATGTAGTGCACCCTGAAGGGCACGTCACATTGATGATGATAAAGGAACGACTCCCCTAATTAATTGTCGCCCAGTCCAGAATCTAAGTTCTAAGTCTAAAACTTCGCTAGGGGTATAATTTTGTCTACCCTTAAGAAAATATCTCTATAAAAATAAAATAATAAAGTTTAAAATAAAAACCAAATAAGTAATAATAGTGGTCTTCATAAATTTTTTGGGTAAAATGAAGAGAGTAAGAACTTAAATAAAATCTATGGATATAAAAGGTAAGGAAGAAAATAATTATTTTAACTTTTGAAAGTGTAAAAAGATACTAAATTAATAAAAAAAGGAAAAGAGGTTAAATTGCACAACTGTCGTTTTTATCTCTAATAA
>JASDQU010313128.1:0-13503 GCA_032191745.1 Picea mariana | reverse complement strand
TTGCAACTACTCTCCAGACTTGTGCACTTACCCATTTACTGTAGTGCGCACTTGTACATTTCTACAGTTGTGAGATGTATGTAACAAATGAGATCTGGATTCCTGTATTTATACTATTTTTCCAAAGCTGTCTGGGCCGACTTCTCATTCTGGAGGCTAAACACTTAATATTAAGTATTTCCTTGAGCCGAATTGTCTTCTAGGGTTATTTTCAATGCTTTAGGGTTTCTTCTTGCTTCCCAGAATATTCTATTCTCATCAATGTTACACATGGAGGTAAATACCTCATGTGGCTACCATAATATCAACACTATGCACATTCCAGGAGCACACTTATAATGGTCAACGATGTAGGCATCACGTATGCCAATATAATATCATGAAAGAGTGACATAGAATCATTCACATATCCACTTTGGGTGTACCGAGCAATCATAGTATTCCAAGATATAACATCTCTTTTAGAAATTTCATCAAACAATTGGTGTGCAATCTCAATACTGCCAACTCTAGAAGAATATATGTTTGATTCCCTATAACAAAATTGAATGTCAACTTAAGACAAATCAAAGATATGTTTGTTGGAATATAACAACGTTGACTGCCAACTTCACATGAATCATTGGAGGGAGCGGATATAAAGAGATTCATGTCACCATACATCATTTATACAGATTATATAACATGCATCGGTTATAATTATAACATGCTTAAGGGAACAATCATAAGAAACGCTTCATGTCACCATACAATGGTTTTACAAATTTATAACAAATCTGAATGACACGTTGATATACTTTGGTGATGGATACAGTGGAAAGGATAATGTCAATTCCTAGTGCATACTTGTTGTTGTACCGTAGAGAAGTATTGATGTCATGGTGCTTCTTCATCGTTGATGAATGTAAAAAATGTTGTCTCTTGGATTGAATGTTGTCTCATGAAGGATAACTTCCGCATCACGAATTTTCTTTTGTAACCATGAGGAAAGTCACCAATTTCATCTCTCACTATTATAAGACAAAAAAGTGCACCCAATGCAACATCTCTCAGTAGTCAGTCCTCATCCCAAAATGGTGGGATCCCATTAACAAACTCTAACTTGAGATGGGTCGTAATATCTTCATCAGGATCACACAACGACTCTTCAAATTCCACTTTTGCAGTTCTATTAGCGAAAAAAATAACATCTTCCCTATGAAGGCGATTGTATGCATTCATGGCATCCATGTATGTAGAAAATTATTTAAATTACTGAAGTAATTTGGAAGCCTCTCCAAATTATGGCAACCTGAGAGATCGATGTATTGGAGATTACTTAAATTACCAAAGGAATCCGACAACCTTTCAAAACTGTGGAAACCTGAGAGATTGACATGTCGGAGGTCCATTAAATCACCAAAGGAATTTGGTAGCATCTCCAAATTATGACAACCCCACAGATCGATGTGTTGGAGATGCCATAAATCACCAATGGAATCCGACAACCTCTCCAAATTGCGACATAATGAGAGATTGATGTGTTTGAGATTCCATAAATCGAAATATGGAAGTGACTTCAATTTTTAACAATTTGTTAACACCAAGGCTCTCAACGATTGTAGATGAAAAAATTCTTCCGACAATTTTGTCAGATTTACCTGTCCTCATAAAAACCTACAGACGACAATGTGTTCAAGGTGTTCCAGCTTCCCTATGGACTTTGGAATGTTGGAGAGTGGAGAACTAATATCTAACTCCCGTAACTGCAAAGGTACCTATGATTCTCCTTCCCATAATGTTTCTAACACGCTCTCGAACACTTGTAGAACCATTAAACCCTCCATTGGTATTCACAAAGGAAGGTAAGGGTTGGGACACTTGTTCCATTAGAGCCATATGCGACTTGGGATGTGCATCAATTATCTTTGGGACGTGTCGACGCTCTTGTTCTTTCCTAGATACTGAAGTTTAAATGTCTCTCTCAGGTGCACATTGGGAAAAAAGGTGTTATATATCTTAGAAACTGATTCATATCAACCAGTAAACTAACACCCTACTAAACAAAAATTGTGGCGTATTCAACACCTTAGCTTTGATCAACATGACCAATCTCCTCCATGGGAAAATTTGATGGACAACCAAGCACACAGGATCAATATAGTCACCTAATTCTCATAGGTTTTCATTTTCCTTCCATTTACTTGGGACCTCCCGTGAGGGAGTCAGTCCCAGTCCCGCTCTGATACCATGTTGTTTTTCTTCATATGAGATATATCATTACAATGATGAGTGTTACTTATATAGAGAACATATGGTGACCATCCATGAAGAATGTGTCCCTTGGATAATCAATAACTATTTATTATTATCATTTAATTATTATATATATTATTTAATAATCAATAATTATATTTATTAATTATTAATCTAGGAGAATGTCTTCTTGATATTTTCCAAACATCAACAATGTTTGTGAGTTGAAACTTTTCCAACATAGATAGGACCTCGTGACACTATTCTACACTCTAAAACCTTTCCAATGGTGAAAATTTTATGTCAATCGGAGATCGTATGTAAAAGGTATGCCTCCTGCAAGTTGACCTACTGTGTTGACCACCATTGTATGAGAGGATGCCACTTTAGCCCCCATTACTCATGAATGTGGGGCTAGACATGTGAGGAATTTCAAGAATATTCTAGAAGGTTTTAAAACCTACCACAATTGAGGGTTGAGGAAGTAAAAAACCTATACCTAGATGGTTATCGGGCTATGTTGAATATCGAGCCCTTAAGAGGAGAAGGGGTTCCATTCTTTGACATTGTATCTTGTTTCATATTTGAGAAAAATACATAAGAGTGGTATTATATGAGTGTAACGAAGGAAGAGAGATTCTATATCAGCCATAGAGGCCACAGGTCAAAGGAAAATCCACAGAGAGTGCATCTTTCTTTTTACTTGCATCATTTCTATACCAAAGAAAAGAGAGTTGAGCAACCTCACCTTCTAGCTGGGTATTCTCCTGTATTGGGTTTCCCAAGTCATATCATGTGTCTATTTCTGGATGGTGTGATTGTATTGTACTATTCTCTACTTTTCACATTTTATCTATTTTGTGCATAAGCAAAAAATCAATAACTAAATATTCTGGAGATCTAAAGTAAAAATAACCTTAATGGTAAAGATTTCAGTATTTTATTAGATTTGTTGTGACAAACTATTCCAGTGGAATATCCATGAAAATTTACAGATCACATTCTCAAAAGTTTTTGTGTGTTGGCATAATTTTCATATTATTGTCTCTATTCATTGTTCACCATGTCAAATCTTTTTCAAGCATTTTTTCATCTTACAAGTGGAATCTTTTAAATAAAATATACTATTCAGTTCCTCTTGGAATATAAATGAGCACTCAAATTTGTTCCATATTTATATCTACATGATTCGAATTAGAATATTTTGCTTGATTGAATTTCTTTAGAGTTCTTATCTTGTTGTCCCATACACATTGAAATTTTGAGTGTTAAATTTTTCCCATCTGAAATTCAAGCCACTCCAATTCCTTGTAATTTATTTGGATGATTATTTTTGGGTTTGGAGTTATCCAAATGGTTTCTTAACCATTGACTATTTTCTTTGGTTACTTTCATCCAACATGGTTTTTATTATAGGCTTAACATAGTTAGCTTAGCTGATTTTTCATTTGGAGTTCTTTTTTTTCCTTTCAACACCATTAGTTTTAATTTCTGGTTTCTCGCTGTGCATATATTTTTCTCTATTTAGACAATCTTTTAAGGATGAGTTTTCCTTTAATATTGCAACTTTCTTAATCCAAATTTCCTCTTATATATAGAAACAAGAGATATCCTTTCACATTGCTTGGAAACATTGTTTGAAAATTTTAGAGAACACTATTCTATGAATCTTCTTACTGGAATCTCTTCCAAAAAATTTACAGAGATCAATCATTTTATTTACTAATCCAGTAGCTCACTAAATTTTTAATCCTAGTTCTACCAATCAAGGGGATTTCATCCCTGGTCTTTTCTTGGAATTTGTTTTTGAATCATTGATCATAAGTCACTTGTTCTAGTTACATGATTGAGTAATCTGATTTCTATCATGTCTTACTACTACCCTCTTATCTCAATGTTGAAATGATTCAAATGCTTGGGGGCTGTAAAATTTACCTTGGTGGAAAATGTCAATTCAAATTCTAAGGTTTTAAATTTTGAGTTTTAAAAATATGTTTTGACCTTAGCCATGGTAACAAGTTTTCAAGTTGTGAATTTCTTGTGGGATAACTCATCAATTTGTTGGACTTTATTTTTTAGCATTCCATGCCTCTGAACCTATAACACTAGAAATTGTTCACGTTTATTCATAACCTTGATGGATAAGCCATGTTTTGGTCATATTGGAATGATTTTTATTTGATCTCTTTTTTCTCATGACCTTGTTGGTTTTGTTTTCCGGATTATATGTTCAATCTCTTTTGGAACGAAAACCTATCCAACAGAGAGACAATTTGCACATTCATCATCATTTTATTTTCTCAATATTCTATGTGATATGTAAGCCTAAGGAAGTGAAATTCATAGTTTCTATGCTTGGAATACTCTTGGGAACATTACGATATCAGGCTCATGGATTTTCCCATCATGCCAAACATCAACTTATTAGAAACCAATTTTTAGTCACCTCATTAAATACTGATTTTTGGTTATATTTTTCATTTATGATGGGTGGAATCAATCCATCTTGGGTGCAATATGAGATTATTTATACCTTATCGGAGTGTCTTAATTTCTCTCATTTCCATCGTGGTTTCCTCTTGCCTCTCATAAGGTTGAATATATTCGTACACATATTTCACATAATTGTCATTAATGACAAGAGGAAATAAATACCTTGGTGTGCAATGATAATGATTTTTCAATCGTATTTTTTATTTTATCTTGTAAGCATGAAACTATATTGGTGATGGACATGTACCTTTAGAAGATGGATGGAATTAAAGACTATGGTTCCAATTGTTTAATTTGATTGATTCTGATTCCAGGAACAAGACATTGTGTCCAGGGATTCAAATATTACAACCACACTAAGTCTCTTGTCAAAGGGAATATTGTGTGAAAGAACACAATGCTTACATCTCAAGAAGACGGTTGTGATATTTGGATAAATGAATGGAAGATGGATACTTGAATGACTACATTGTCATTATGATTTTACATATTTATGAAAACAAATATAGTTCAAGTTTAGAGTAGCTTAGAAGGTTTTTCTTATTATTAGTTTTAGTATTGGTCTTTGTTTTTCTTTTTTAATTTAATTTCATTTTAATAAGTTATTCATTTAGATGAAGAGTTTTTCACAAAATGTCAAATAACTGATCATAACATTCTATTTTTTTTATGTAGGTTGGTAAATGGTTTTTGCAACCAATAACTCAAGAATGTTTCTCTTTAAATGAAAGAAACTTAGGAAACTGTTAATCTACACTTGGTTTCTTAGATTCCTTTGTAACATTTGTTAGAATTAATAAACCAAAATTTCACCAACTCGATAGCATATATGAAATATAGTCTCATTCATGTTTTCCCATTTTGATTTATAATCTAGTTGATATTTGTAGTCCTTTTCATTCAATCATGATTATTTTGATGACCTCCATAATTGTAATATCTCCTATTTTCCTCATCGGATTGAATATTTTGAATATTTGGGATTAATAATATCTTCTATGTGTTGACGGGCGAAATTGACCGTCCGTCAACTGAGAGAGTGGAACCGGTCCGGGGTTGTCTAATAACCCAAGCCGTTTGAGATGAACCACCCTGACGGGTTTAGCGGCTCCGTTAGCCGATCTAAGGTCCTAAGAAAACCAAAGAGAAAACTATCTAAACTAACTAATCTAACTAAAACTAAACTAACTAAAACTAAATAAAACAAACTAATACTAACTAATCTAATTAAAACTAACTACTATCTGAGATATAACTTATTCACAAAATATACAATATCTACAATTTACAGATTTGATTAAAACCTGGAAAACTCATTTGCCTTCTGCCCTAAGATAGAGAAAGATATTTTTTGTTGATTTTATGATTTTATGAACAAGAGATAAAACTTACTGAAATTAAACAATCTAATATACTAACTACACATATATCTAACTAAAATACTAACAAATATACTTAACAAATAAATGACAAACTGACCTGGAAACACTCCAGATTTGTCCTGTGTATGATGACTTCGAAGCTTGTCAGAGGAAGGAAACTCGCACCAAATAATCCGGAAGCTTCTCGTAAACGATAGCTGCAATGCTCTTTGAGTTTGTTTACAGGACAAACAAGACATAAAAATCATAACAATTATATAATTTATAAATCTTAACAATTAGGTAAACCTGTTATGCAAAGACTTATACAGAATAATCCAATTGATGAAGAAGAGAAATCTGTCATTCACAAACTAAATCAAGTAATTGCTATGTTTTTAAATACTGGAAGAAATCAGATATGGATTATATTGATTAAATCATATCATTTGCAAAAGACTAAGATAGCTAAAGTAGTCATTAACCAAATGCAAATTGATACACATAAACATGAAACAAAAGATTGATATTATGAAAGCTAAAGTTGTAGCAGAACATCAATTTCTGTCTCAGTCTGTATGAAAATTCCATATCCTTGTTCTCCCACGAATGAGGATGATTATTACAAAAAAAATAATAAGTATTTATAAGTTTTTTCCACAGGGTAAAACCTCCCTGTGGAAGTTATAAAACTGTTTACATAAAATCTGGGAAGATATTCCCAAGTTGTCTAAACTAGGAAATTAAAATGAAACTAAAACATCCAAATATCCTCTAAAATGTCCATCAAATCCCATGTAATTTCGAATTCACCTGGAAAGGACCAAAAATGAACAAATTAGAAGGATTTTTTATTAATAAAATGATAAAAATTAAATTCTATAGACTAGCTACAGAATCATCTGATTCTGTAGCTAGTCTAAATAAAGATACAGAATCAATATTGAAATTAAACAAAAATCTTTTAAGAGATTCCATTCAATTGACATCCAATAATTATTTGAGAATGAATCATAAATTGAAATCATTATTCCATTATGAACTCAAACATGATCCACATCATTTAATCGAATACAGAGATAGCAATACTCTGTTTCGATTGTTGTCATAAGTGGGGTAAATGAAATCATATGTAACATCATCGTAATCATTTCTCAACAAATCGAATCCATATGTTATGAGATCGTTTTGATATTTAATTGAAAACAAAACAAATCGCAAACACTTCGTTATACTTGTCTCATCAACAGGAGAAATAACTGAATCGAACATGATTATCACGATAACTGTATAGCAAGCGATTTAGACTGTGAGTGAATTCAAACCATAACTGACTCATAACAACATCGTAACAAGATCAATCAAACAGAGTTTGTTATCGATCGTTTATCATTGCACAGTGAGCAAACAAGATTGATTTTCCTCTACCAGAATCGTTCCAATCAAACAAATTACAACTGGGTTTGACCAATTTGTTTTAAATCATTTAAAATCAAACCAAACAACAATTACAATCGGGATCCAATTCCTAACATGATCTTACTAACAACAATCCAAACAAGCAAATTAATCGGCTGAGTTTAGCATATTCGTTGCAAATCATAATCGTTTCATGTTTCGGGCGTAGTTGCACAAGTTTAATGAGACCATTGTGTTTATAAAAACAGAGTAGTTATTTCTAAATTTAAATCGAACAGAGTGGTATTCATGATTTGGAAAATCGTATGACAGAGCACATCGTAACAACTACACTCTCGAAATTATTTGCCAAACACAGCATACGAATCACATGAGATCGAATCCAAGGATAATCGTAAAAATAGAGTATGGAACTTCCCGTGAGAGGTGGATACAAAATGAATTGTATTGAAAACACACCATTACTTTCATTATTTCACTCAGACAAACTTAGGAAATGAAATCCAAACGAATATCCATTCAAATCCAAATAAAAATCTATGAGCAAATCATATATCGGAATTCCTTCTATTTTTATCAAAACGAAGCCATATACAGGATGATCACCGAATGATAGAGGCATTTGAATAAGTGATCAAACTATTTAAAAGCTAAATACAAATCATTATATCAAACTAGATTATTTACAAAACAAAGCGATGTCAGAACCATACCTGTGTAGCGACGAGGTTGCTTGATTATGCCAACTTGGAATTTACAATAGCCGTGGCTGATTCCACATTTTTGAACAGGATGGAGCCGGTTGTCTTTTTCTTTTTATCTGTCGTTTGGAGTTTGGCCTTTTGACTGGATAGGACTGCAATCTGGTCTTCCAATGATTGAATCCTTGATTGTAGTATTGGAACATCGATATAATATCGTTCTAACCATGAATTTCATTGGTCACAGGGTGACTGTGAGGGTTGAGACAGAGCAGGTGAGGGTTTGGACAAACGACCGAGGGTTTCACAAGGCAATTTAATACTTGGGTAGTTAGGATCATCCTTTAGGCAGGGGGGTAGGTTTGATACAAAATCATAAGAGGGTTCGAGACATAAACCTTGTGAGTAGGGATACTCGCTGGCCAAAAATCGCTCAATATCCGAATCAGATTCCTCGCTCAGAACTATAGGGTTGGACTCGACAGAGGGTTTCGGCTTGTTTCTGGACATTCTTGAAATGAGCTGGGCATTCCTTTTCCCTTTGGCATTTATAGTCAGGTTTTCCTTAGGATTTTTTCTCATAGGCTTCTTAATGGTCTCTGCACTCTTAGTTACAGTGTCGGGTAAGTCGATAGGAGGGTCGGTCGAGGGTTTAGGCAATAGGAGGTGCAAGGGTACAGGCGGTTCGGGCTTGGTTTCAATCACCACAGGTTTATCAACCTGTACAGGTTCGGTGTCTTCAAAACCATTACGGGCGATGAAGGCCTTCCAACTGTCACCATGCAAATTCAAATGATAAACCATGATGAGTTTAATAAGCCCATGATGGAACAGGCTGTTGTCAGCCTTATGCCTCTTATACTTTTTGTACATTTTATACAGGCTCTGATGAAAGTAGAACGACATGTTTAGAGGATACCCTATAAAAATCATCAGTAGACGTAGGTGGTAAAGGAACACAAGTCTGTATCGACCTTCACAGGTCACGAACTTCTTAAGTATCATTAACAAGTTGTGCCATCGTTGTTTGAGCATAGATATAGGCATACCTCTGTCACAAGAGGTGACTTTGCGCAATTGAAACAACAATGTCCATGGCACTTCCTCGACCTTGCAATTATTAAACCAACGCTGTCCCGAGGTAGGTAACCCCGTGGCTGAACTGATAAACTGTTCATTGACCTCTAACTGTATATCGCCTACCTTGGCTCAACAGCCATCGAAGGTCATGGAAAACTGTCGTGCTATACAAAGGTTAAAACCCTCAAAACGTTTCACGAAGGTAAGCCATCCACTGTCTTCCAAATCTTGGCGGGCATTGTCAAACATTAATAGGGCTTGATTGCCATTGGGCTCAACTCACACGACTGGTGCCATGGAGCCGAACACATGGTAAGGGAAGGGTTTGAATTCACCAATGCATACAGGAGCAGAGCTACCCAAGCTAACAACAATGAACGAGAAAAAGGGGTAAGCATTAATGCGAGCATGCAAAGGTGGTGGAGTCTGCGATGCAAAAAATTGATTATCCAAGTACAACTGCCAATTTTCATAGCTGTTCACTCCATAATAATAGTTCAACCATTAAGTCATGTGTACAACCAATAAAATCAAATGTGTATACCAATGCGCCCAAGTGTTATACCATAATGTTTAAACATTCGACATATAAATCAAAACCCAAAATCAACTATGCGCCAATGCATTAATTCACATAATCAAAAGTTCAATCAAGGTGCAAAAATTATATTCGTATAGTCGACAAGACAAAAGTTATGAAAAGATTAACATAAGGATTATATCATATATATATAAACAAAATAAATCATAACCCCTATGCATTTTCATATAATCAATGATAAGGCAAGTCATAAAATGCAAATCCAAAGGCTAAATGCCTTCAATAAAACCAAGTTATACAATCAATCGAAGTATGAGAACCGATCAAAGGATATTGCCAGTCGTGTAATGATCAATAAAAGGTAAGCGCAATAGGCATAATGACAAAAGAAATATCCACAATTCAGATAATGATCAAAATGTGACTTTGAAAGATTCAGTTTTCACGCTTACAGTCGTGAAAACAAAACGAAAACAAGTGTGTAAATGTCGCAAGAAATGAAAATGACGTTAATTTGGGAATTGCGACAAAAAATTAATGTTTGCAAAACATAGGTGTAGGCAGCTTATAGACGATAGAAAAAAGTGAGTTGGCTGCCAACACTATGGTAAAGAGAAATTGATGCTTTGGTGAGGAATATCAAATATAAGTTTTGTTGTTGAAAAATTCAACTTTTTCAAATGTGTAAAGGGATTTATCATGACAATAAATCTTGAGAGTTTATGGGTTTGTGGAATGTTTTATTTGATTGAATTTAAAAACATGTTTTGACTAAGCATTCCCATTAACCCATTTTGCTAAATTCCGAGAAGATTGTTTTGTTTCACTAATTGAAAGAGAAATTGTATGCGACAGTTGGATCATAGGATTGTGTTGCAAAATTTTCCCACTCGATTATCAATTCTCGTGATCTTTCTTGTTTTTTTCTTTTCAGATCTTTACCTTGGGAATTTTTTTGTTGGGATTTATTTTGAATTGTTAACTTTTATTGCCTAATTCTTACTCTTGGTTACTTCCGAGTCTTTATTGAAAATGCTTATCTGAGGATGTCCATCATGATTTATATTATGTTGTTGGGATTAAAATCCTATCTTTCAAGATTGATTCTTCCCATAATGACTAACAAAGTGTGCTTTTGATTTTTCTCTTAGTTTAGTATAGCCATTTGTTTTTTAATTTATAAATAATTTTACTCCCTTCTTTGCTTAGTTAAGAAACCATGGTAGTGGGTTCATATTCTTATACCATCAGGGGAAAATTCCTTAATTTATCCAATTAATTTGGGAATTTCAACAATTTGAATTTTTTTCACTAGAAAATCTCAATTTTTTTGGAACAAAGTCTTGGTTGGATATCGATTTTCTTGATCATTTCTCGTCGTAGTCTTACTGATTTAGTTTCTAGGTTATATCTTAGTCCTAAAAATATTTCTTGATGGGTCTTAACTTGTGTGAAAAGTTTATTTAATAAATCTTTTTCCCATATTCCACTCCTAGAGATGCAATAATGATACCTTTGTGCATATCATTCATACTTTGTTTCTTCGCTATATTTATTTTTTCCTGATAGGTTCTTTTTTTTATTATTTTTTAGCCAATTTCATTTTATTTTTATTACTAACATTTTTAGTTTCCATCTTCTCTTAGTTTATTTTATTTTTTCATGTTTTATCACTTTCTTTCTACTTGTAGATATTTCTTCCATCTTTTAATGTGAATGTTGGTATGTTCCCTAAGTTGATTTGACTTCTTAGTCTTCCTTGAGGATCAATCTTTAAGTTTGATTGAGGGGATGGTCCAATTCTGGTAACACAACGAAGAATGTTTTTACAAGTCATGAGATGTATAGGTTTCTCTATATGAATGAAAATTCATGAAATTCTTATCTATGGGTACAGACTGATAGTTTTGGTGGAACACATGTGCTTACTTGAACATATCATGATAATCCATAAGTATAGGAAAGTGTCTATCTACTCTTTTCTTTGAGATCCATCCACTTCATATTAATAAGATGGCCAATACTATGATGGTTTTTGGGGAGACCTGTGGGTTAAAATAAAATGCATAACATCTACTCAACAAATCAAATCAACTCTTGTATCACCCCGCTTCCTGCACACCTTATTGGCATATGCATATATGTATATAAAATCTAAAAGGATGAGCATATTTTGAAATAAAAAGGAAGTTGAAAGAACTATTAATTGTGTGGAAAGTACAATAAAACTCGTTGGTGCTATGGACACTCACTGGCAGTGGGGCTATGCTTGTATGGAAGCTATGCAACTTCTTCAGGACTATGGATGCTCACTAGCAGTAGAGAAATTCCAAGAAAAGAGAGCTGAGGAACACACTTATGTAGATGTTTTCTTGTTATAAAAAAAATGTAAACCCATGGTTATACCAAAGCCAATATGAAGTATGTAGCCAGTCAAATAATTTACTTCACTAATTATATATTTGAAAAGGGTGTGTTATACTACAAGTACTAAAAATATGGGTTATATATTTTAGAAATTTGGCATCATTGTGGTACCCACATTTATTGGAGAATTGTTTGTAGTGTGTTGAGATTATCCTTAACATTCAAATTTGAAGTAAGGTCCCTTGAATTCTACTGGCAAAGATAACTGGTTATTCCAGTGTGTCTCCATTTGTTGTGGCCACAAAAAATGTTGATACTAAGAGCGGGGTGAATCAATATTAAGTACAATTTAAAACCTTTTTCAAATTATACTTAAACCATTAAATTATATCCAATGAGCAATGAACAATAGTATAAGAGTTACACCAATAGACCACAATACACCATGCACAATATATGAGAGATAATCAATAGTTATTGTTCAAGGGAAGTAATGACTTCCAAAGGTAGCTACAGCTTCCAAATGTAAAGGGAGGAATAAACCTCCAAGAGGAAGATACAATCATTCAATATCAAGAGAGAGTTAAACTCTCCATCCTTGCCCCTTCCTTCCACCCAAGAATATACGAGAGATAATAAAACTTTACATTAAATCATCACCATCAACCAATCATCACATAGAACCTGATAATCCTTCCTGAGACTTCTTCAATTTCTGCAATTATTCAATTATTGGAGTACTCTGATCCTATATATAATATTACTCAATGTATTCTCTGAAACTCCTCCAAGTTTGACTCCTTGAATCCTCCCCAAAAAGAAGTTATAGAGAGAATGGTAGACCTTGTATTCTTTAAAATTACGAAACGCGCACACAAGAAACTATAGTCCATAATATTTCCAATTAAATTTTTCCCATGTCATTTGAATTCTCAATGAAGAAGTTATGACTATTTTACCTGAAACACACGTTTATTGACTAGCTTCAGGACTGGTCACAAAACCTATCTTCCACATAGTGTATCTCCATAATTATAGTGAATCAAGAGCTAAAATTTTTACCATAGTTACCTTGATATGTCTTCTCAATACCATAGCAATTTCACCATCTGAATAGTTCTAGAAAAAAAGTTATAGAAAAAATGGTAAGATGACCTGAAAATAACATACCTTAGAACACATCACCAAAAGACTTCATCCTCCCTTGAAATCCGGCCTTCTTTACTTCTGATTTCCTCTGAAATTCGACTTGTGTATCAAATGAATGTATAATGATATTTATTTATACCATTTATGTCACTTCCTT
>JASDQU010313123.1:1250-13423 GCA_032191745.1 Picea mariana | reverse complement strand
CAACTATCCGAGATAAATTTGGGAAAATCAATCTATGCAAAGGAAATGTGGGCTATTCTGCATACCTTGGATCTTTGGCACCCTTATCTATTAGGGAAACGCTTCCAAATTAAGACAGATCATCAAAGCCTCAAGTATTTTCTGGAACAATGCCTTTCTTCCCCAAAGCCACAAAAATGGGTGACTAAGCTCTTTGGATATGATTATGAGATCATTTACAAGAAAGGCAAAGACAATGTGGTTGTTGATGCACTTTCCAGAAAATATGAAGATGAAGGGTCCCTTTTTTCTCTCCCCTTCATTGTACCATATTGGCTCTAAATTATTCACCAGGAATGGTTACACGATCCAAAAAGTTTGCATCTGATACAACAATTGCATTCCATTTCTCTAGTTTCCCCGGGGTACTATTGAATCAATGATGAGATTTGATACAAAGGACATTTGTATTTAAGTAAACAGTCAAAATTTAAATCCACGGTACTTTCTGAGCTTCATGCTACACCCACAGTTGGGCACTCCAGGTTTACCAAAACCTATGACCGAGTCAAACATTCTTTTTTCTGGGATGGTATGAAACAAGAGGTTTCCAATTTTGTGGTTGAAAGTGATGTGTGTCAACACAACAAGGGAGAAATGGTCAAATATCCTAGCACACTACAACCGCTTTCGATTCCACCTGTTATTTGGAAGGATATCTCTATGGATTTTATTGTAGAATTACCTAAATCAGGCAATAAATCAATCATCATGGTGGTAGTTGATGGTCTTTCCAAGTATGCTCATTTATGTGCTCTTCAACACCCATTTACAACATCCACTATGGCTCAACTTTTCATGGATCAAGTCTTAAGGCTTCATGGCATGCCGCATTCTATTGTTTCTGATCATGACCCAACTTTCACCAGCAATTTTTGGCAAGAACTATTCAAGCTACAAGGCACCCAATTGCATCTCAGCACAACTTATCATCCCCAAACTGATGGTCAAACTGAAGTTGTCAACAAGTGTTTGGAAACATATTTGAGGTGTTTTGCATTGGAAAGGAAAAATCAGTGGGATCAATGGTTACCACTCATTGAATGGTGGTACAACACTTTGTACCATACCGCTACCTACATGACTCGCTTTGAAGCGGTATATGGACAAAATCCAACTTCAGTTCTATCATATTTTTCAGGTGTCTCAAAGGTCCAGGCCGTTGATCAAATGCATACAGTTTGAGAGGATATTCTTCATATCCTCAAAGCAAATTCAGTAATGGCCCATAATCACATGAAGCAACAAGAAGATCAAGGTTTCTCCGAACGCCAATTTGCAGAAGGGGATCAATTGTTTCTTTGATTGCAACCCTATAAGCAAAATTCCCTCAAGGTTGACCATTGTCAGAATCTGGTGCCCAAATTTTATGGTCCTTATACCATTCTAAAGCATGTGGGACAAGTGGCCTATGAGTTAGCTTTTCCCAATCATTCTAAGCTCCATCATTTTTTTCATGTTTCCTGCTTAAAGAAGATGATTGGAACTAAGTGCCAAACTCAAACTAACCTTCTCGAGTTGGATGAAGAAGGCTCCATTTGCCTAAATCCAAAAGAATTTTTGGACCTATGTGAGCATCGTCTACATCAACGAACCATCAAGGAAGTGTTATTCCAGTGGAAAGATACAACTCCAACAGATGCCACTTGGGAACCAGCTACCATTCTGCAGCAATTTCCCCATCTCAAGCTTTGAGGACAAGGTTTTTTTTAAGGGGGAGGACATGTTAGGGACCTAACCCCTCATGTAGGTAGAATAATATATTTCCATGTAATAAAGGTCAATATTAATAAGGCCTAGAAATAAGGAAGAATAAGTCCAATGTAAGAAGACCTAATAGAAGCTTCTGCTTCTAGAAGGATCTTCCTCTAGATTGTTCTTTTTATAGACATATTTAGTATAGATAGGAGTCGAGGGTATGCGAACTTTTTTATTGGATATTATTGTAATAAAGATCTTCTCTGTTGGAGGTTTCCCCCTCGAAGAGGCAAGTGAACATTTCTCTCAGTAATCAAAGTGCTCTTTCTGGTGTTATTTTGGTATCATTTTGGTATTATTGTGCTATTGTTCTGGTTATATTGTTGTTCATATGCTATTTCTAGCTAATTATTTTTGTTTTGCATACTATTTTATATCTGGAATATTACACCAGTCCTACTTAACCATGGGAGTCATGTTCATTCTACATCTCATTAGAAAATAAGAAATTGCTAGAGATATTTTTGGATCATAATTGTGTGTAGAGTTTTGAAACATCCAATGTTTCAGGTGGACACTCCATCCATCATTAGGGACATCAAAAGCTGATAGGTTGCAAAAGAGTGTCAAGGTTTGTAAATATAGGAGAAAATTTTTACCGTTAATGAATTGAAGTTATTTCCATTAGATAATTAAAAAGAAAAATAATGAAGCTGTTGAGATTCACAAATAATAATAATAATAATAATAATAATAATAATAATAATAATAATAGAATAATTAAAATATTCAATTTTAGAATAATTAGTAAAAATAAGATAAAGTATTAGATTAAATCTAGTATTAAATTAAGATAAAGGAGGAGAGATGGAGGTTGTTTGTAATAGAAAAAGAAAAAGAATAATTAAACCATTAAGATTGAGAAAGAGAAACTAATATAATAAAGATAAATATTTGAATTAAATGAAATAATAATAAAAGGCCTTAAAGTAATGAAGTATTAGAAAATAAAATATTAAATTAAAAATAAAGATAAAGTGTTAAAATAACAAAGTCTTAAATAAAATAAAAAATAAAGTGATAAAATAACAAAGGTTTATACTAGTTTGGAATAATAATGCATGAGAATAAAATAAGGTGTTAAATTAAAGTGAAAGGAGATAAGATAAGGAAAGAAAAAAATAAAAACAAGAATAAATTTTTTAGTAAGATGAGGGAAAGGAGGGAGCCATAGAGAAAGGGGAGGTTGTATTATGTGAAGACAAGGGGGAGGTAAGATAAAAAGGGGGTAAAATCGTTAGAAACAAGGGGAAATGAAGAGCATGATAAATAGAGAGATGATGATTAAGGGGGAGAAATGATAATAGTTTGGTGAAGGGAGAAGAATTAAGCTAAATCTTGATAAAAAGAAATGAGTAAAGATGAAATAGAGATAATTTTGGAAAAAATCAAGAGAGAAGGGGTGAAAACAATGCACTTGAGCTAAGAGGTAAGGGAAGAAAAGGTGAGGAGACAAAGAGACACAAAAGACAGAGATTAGGGAAAAAAAGGCCAAAAAGGGGTTAAAAAAGAAGCATATATAACCATGGGACTATAAGGGTGGATAGGTTAAATGAAGAGGCTGGAGAAAAATTATCAAGGGAGAGGGGTTTAACGGTCAAGGTGATGGAGGGTGGGTTTCCAAGCATGGCTTAGTTTGTATTCATATTCGTGGTTGAAGGTATTAGGATGTTTCTCAATTTTGATGGCTTATCGAATGAGACATGAGGTGTAATGAGGGGCAAGAGCTAAGATTTTAACTTGGTCAAAACAAATAAGGTTCTTTGAATTATAATAATGTTGGACGATTGTAGATTTCAAAATTCAGTTATGGGTAGTATCAACAATATGCTCTTTGATTCTGGCTTTAAAGGTTCTTCCAGTTTGGCCTATGTACGATTTCCCACAAGAGCAAGGAACATGGTAAAGTCTCGAGCCGAGCATAGGGTTGTATTTATCTTTAGTTGTTCTAAAACATTATTTAAGGGTTTTATAAGGTTTGAACATGGTCTTGATATTCTTATTAGGTAATAGTTTCGCTATGTGATCGATGGTTCATTGGATGTAAGGAAAAGAGAGGAGAGCACGGGGCATAAGAGGAGGAAGGGGTGGTTTTGGGTTTGGTTTGTTGGTTGCGTGGAAGGATTTATTGATCTGAGAGATAGAGTATCCATTGGGTAGAAGAGTTTTGGTTAAATGGGACTTTTCCTCCTCAAGGAATTGGGGATAAGATATATGAAGGGCACAAGTAGTTAGGGTTTTTAGGACAACGAATTTTTGAGCTGGGTGATGGTGGGAGATGGAATTTAGATACTTGTCAGTGTAGTTTTTATTCCTATAAACTTTGTGGGAGAGGGAGTCGTTGGGAAGATGTGAGATGAGAACATCCAAGAAAGGAAGGGAGTTGTCTTTTTGGGTTTCCATAGTGAATTGGATTTGGGGGGGAAGGCTATTAAGATGATTAAAGAAGGAGATTAGTTTGGATAATGAGAAATTTTTGTGGATCTCAATGCCTTTGTTGAAGGATGATAATTTTATCAAAATAATATAAAAGAAATGAAGAGACCCTACTTTATTTATAGGCCTCTAGGAACATGACAACCTAATATGACTACATCCATTGCTTATCATTTAGACTAAGATGCTTATGATTTGGAGTTTCCTAAGGTCTATGAAAACAAAAAAATAAAATAAATTACTCAGCAAGACCACCAAGTATGTTTTTTTATTGAGGATATTGATTGTTGACTTTGTCTCTCAAGTGATGCAAAAATGCATGAATGCATGAGAAGTTAGAGCATAATCCCCAATGCATAAGTTTGATGGTAATAAAAATGATGTTACCTTCTCCCCTTAAGAATCCGACCTAGCATCAAAAACATTGTTCCCAACATTAATGCTACAAAAGATATGTCTCCTTAATCTTGGGCTCCAGACGGGGTAAGAGGGAAGATATCTATGGGGCCCATTCTCAAAATATTTGCAAAATATCGTCACATTGATGTCAACATCACTAGAAACAAGAAGAATATAGTGAAAGAGTGTGATAAATAAAGATGCATACAATCGAGAAAAGGGGAATGATCATTCTAGAGAATAAAGGAGTGAGGATTTGATGATGCTATAAATTGAATGAACGAAATCACAATTATCATTGTTGTAAGCCTAATTTTAGTTTTTGTGATGTTGTCAAGGTTCATTTTGAGCATGTTCATATTTGAAATTGATCTAGAACATAAAATTTAGAAAATTTCACCAAGCTTAATAGAGTTTTTAATCTCAAACATAATAAATAAATAGTTCTATGTGAAACACAAAAAAAACTATGCATTATCTTTATGCTTGAGCTTCACCAAACTTGTAAAAGATGTGTGGATTGTCAAGAGATTTACATATCATTTTTAATTATGTGTTTTGTTTCTATTATCTATTGTATTAGTGGGGACAACATGGATTACATACTAATTGGTCGAGAGACCTACCAATTTGCTAAAATAATAATCATATTAAATACCAAAACTATAAACATGTCGTGAATTTCAATGGGAAAACACAACATTATAAATACAATAAAATAACTATGAATCAACATGTTAGATGTTATTAGAGAGATGGAATATGTGAACATGAAAAAAGTGAGATGACATGATTTCATTAGGTTCGCTCAATGTCAATTGTTTTCTCTGCAAAATTGACAGTGAATAGATCATTTGTAAATAATCTTACTAATAAGCTCCCATGCCATTACAATTTACATCCATAACATATCATTGATTGTTTTTGTGTTTTTTGGAGCCAAGAGTATAGGCAAAAAATGTCAATTATTTTCTCTTCAAAATTGACAGTGAGTAGCCCATTTGTAAATAATCTTACTAATAAGTTCCCATGTCATTACAATTTACATCCATAACCTATCATTGATTGTTTGGGTGTTTTTGGACCCAAGAGTATAGGCAAAGAATGTCAATTTTTTCCCTTCAAAATTGACAATGAGTAGCTCACTTGTAAATAATCTTACTAATAAACTCCCATGCCATTACAATTTACATCCATAAACTACCATTGATTGTTTTGATGTTTTTTGGAGCCAAGAGTATAGGCAAACATAACAAAAGAAATGACATTATGACAAGCATTGTAGGCAAAGATAACAAAACAAATGGCATTATGGCGAGTGTGGGATTCAAAAACATGATGTAAACTAAATGCTAGCCCAATTCTCATATTGATAGGAATCGACAATGCTCACAGCACATGAATTCAAGTTTGGATTCAAAGACAAGGTGGTGAAACTTCTTCGGGAAGATTTCATTAAGTGACACATAAAATGGTGCATACACCAATACAATGGTAGGGTATTTATATAAGTGTGAGTTATGTGATGGATTTAATGTTATGGAATGATACACCATATCAGGGAATAGATAAAAGCCAAATAGAATAGAGATTATTTTAGTCTTTAGATGCCAACAGTAAGTATTGTGTGATGAACCAATACTCATTAACCAACCAAGCATTAGAAGTGGGGACATTGATAAGTTATTGAAAAATGATATTTAAGGTTTCAATTCTCATCACTAATGGTATTCACTATTTTACAATATTTGGTAATAATAATCTTAAAATCACGAGATATCAATGTGGTCTTATCTTAAAATAGATAGTGTTGGCCACTTTACAATCTTTGGTCATGATAATGTGACTTCACGAGAAATCAATGTGGTCTTATCTTAAAACCACCAGATATCAATGTGCTCTCATCTTAAAATAGATAGTGTTGGCCACTTAACAATCTTTAGCAGCATCATAATCTAACTCGATACATTAATGTGGTCTTATTTATGGTGAAGGGTGTCTATGTAGTAGTAAATATTGATATCTATTTTGTTTAAATGTTTTATTTTTTGTATTTTCATTGGAACATGGTAATATAAATTTGGATAAAAAATCATTTTTTTTGTTATTTAAATTGTATTTTTAAATATATAAATGAATTCAATTTCCTGAAAAATATTTTCCGAAAACTTCTCACCAATTTCGAATAAAATTCATCAAAAAAATATAAAATAAAAATAAAAAAGTAGAATGTGAAGTGTTGACCAAGGATTGTAAAGTGATCAACACTATCACCTTTAAGATAAGATGACAATGATATTTATTTCTTTTAAGATAAGAGTGCATTGATGTTTCTTGAAGCTAGCACTTAAAAGCACGAGATACCTTTGCCGTCTTTTTTTTTCCACATGAAATTTCTCTTTATATTCATAAAAATATAAGTTTTTTCATACAACTGTCCATTTTGAAGAAAAGACTTCTTAAAACAACCCTTGTAAGATGACATCAAAATCTGACCTCATAACATAGATGAGACTTAATCTCAATACATAAAAGGATTGTTGGCAACAACCCCAAAATAAACCAAACATAGTAGAAACCGAGATCATATGAGAGATATACCCTCGAAATACGAAGATCCATACAACTGGATATACCAACCAAAACAAAAACTAATGCAGAAAATAAATGACACTGTGCCAAAGTTATAATAACTTTAAGTAATGAGTAGGGCCCTCATTACCATCCTCCCATTGATTATAAGAAATATATCCTGGAAATTTTGGCAGAGCCTTCTTTGATAAGAAATTTGCTACCTTGTTTTCTTCTCTATATATGTGAGTGAATGTGATGTCCCTGTAGTGTGAAAGAGTTTCTTTGACCCTTTCTTTCCATCATTCGAGAGAAACCTCCTGGAGGGCTCCCCTTCTATTGAGCCATTCTATTATAATATTGTAGTCCCCAAGAAAATGCAAATCCAAAATAGACAGTCTTAAGGCTAAAGTTAAAGAGTCCCATGCCCCCAAGAGCTCTTCTCTGGTGTTTGACCCTTGGCCACAATTGAAATTCAACATATATGAAGTGTTGTTGTTTATGTTTAGCTTGCCTCTTGCCCCACTAATTTCTCCTTGTTGTTGAGCTGCTCCATCGGACCATGCAATAGCCTTTCCACTCAGAATTATTTCTTTGGGAATACGTTGTGTGTATACTTTTGTCTTGATTCCATAAGTATTAGCTGCTCCAATGGATTTGCATGCGACCTTCTCGGAGGAGGGTGAAATTGCATAAAAAATGGTTAAGTTTCTTTCATTCCATATATACCAGCAAAGGAGTGTAGGCAGTGAAGGTAGTGTTGGATTTGTCTTTGACCAGTTTTCAAAGCATTCGTTGACCGAGGTACTGTTGGCAGCCAACCCATTGTTTTTTATTGCTCTCAAAAATCTGCCTACACCCCTCGTGGTATTACGACAAATCATTGTCACATTGTGCTACTAGACATCCGTCTCATTTTTGCGACAATTATAATTCAATTTCGATTCAGTTTTCACAATTGCAAGTGTGAAAACACCTCTTTCGTTGCCTAGGTTTTCGTCGTTTTTTTGGTTGATTTGCTGAAAGACACTTGACCACTGGTTTATCACATGACTGCTAAAGGCTTTCTCGAACTTATGTCTTGTTTACACATTTATATATGATTTGATTCCTAAACCTTTGGGCATAAAAGATATTGGTTTTGTTCCGATCTTCAGAAAATTGTAATGGATTTGGTCTTATTTCTTTTATCCTTATCATTGCTTTCACTCAGTCATTATATGAAAATCTTTGGATCATAATGTTCTCAAAATATTGGAATGCAAACATTTGAATATGCACCGAATACATTGGCAAGTTTATAAGGTGTAATAACAATGGTTTGAAGGCGCATGGGTTAATCATTTTTGACTTTACAAATCGATCCTTGGTATATTGTTTGGAAAGCGGATAATACATTGAATGTTCCATAGTCCCGAGCTATGTATTAGCAGTAAACCTCGTGGTTAAGTGATTGATTGAACGATGGAATTGGCACGATAGATCGATAGTTAATGCTAGTACTGTGTTTGATTAAATTTTACACTTGGCGCATAATTATCACATGAGGTGTTGATCCTGACTCGGATGAGTGGCACGTAGAGGTGATGATCCACCTGTTCGCTGATTGATACGTTGTTTTAAATGATTATGGTTTTAACAGCTCTGTACAGGTCATTAATGCAATGCGTGGCGATGGTAATCCCACCACCTTTGCACGCATGGAGTTGTTTCCAGTCTCGTCGAGCATTCAAGATATTGAAACCCTATCGTTTTCACTCTGTGCATTGTTCATTCGGTGTGAACCCTACCATGTACAGAGGTTATGGCTCCTGTTGTGAGGGTCGAACCTAATGGATGCCAAGCACTGTTGACCTTCGATGGTGCATATAGCGAGCTTGAATAATTCGGGTGGCTTCCATTTATGAGGAAGTTCAATGGTTTTAATATCTTTGTTGCTCAACAATTCGCACTGTCATTCGATGGCTGCCGAGCCAAAGTTGGAGATCTCCAGCTTGAAATCACCGAACAATCTCTCAGCCTGGCAACTAGCCTGCCTGTCAAGGGACAAAAATGGTCCAAAAGTTACAAGGTAAATGATGTCCCATGGACATTATTATTTCGATCTCGGATGGTGAATTCGTGCAACAGAGGTTTACCTGTGAAGATGTTGAAACCCCGCTGGTATGATCTCTTGATGATTGTCAAACAATTCGTTACTTGTGAAGGCAGGTATGGGTTTTTTTTCCTATTTCATCTACATTTATTAATGGTGTTTATGGGTTTTGAGCTTAGCATGCCACACTATATGCACCGAAGTTTATTTAAAATGGCTAAGAAGTACAAGCAAAGTCAGGCTGACACTAGCCTCTTCCATGTTGGGTTGATTAAAATGCTGATTGTTTATGAATTGGGGTTACGTCGAGATTCCTGGCACAATTTTATCAACCGTAATGGTTTTGAGGAATCAAATCCTCCACAGGTCGATAAGCCTATCGTATCCGAGAGTAAGTCTACCCCTGTACCCTACAGTGTTTTGCTACCCGAACCTAAACCCGACTCACCTTTGAATTCGCCTATGGCTGTGACTAAAGTTGCTAAGCCTACAACCACAAAGGCTAGGGCGAAGACTGCTGCTAGAAATAAAAAAAATGCAAGGATGATCTCTCGCATGGAGAGAAATAAATCTAAGCCTCCTGCCAAAACAGAGCCTATCATGGTAAGTGAGGACTCTGATTCGAGCATTGAGTGTTTTCTCGCCGAAGAGGGCTTCTGTGGTGACGAACTTCCTCACGATTTCATTGAGAACTTGCCTCCTTGTCTGCGGGATAACCTTGACTTTCCTGGTATTAAGCCACCTTATAAAACCCTCGGGGAATCATCAAACCCCCCTTCTGCTCAAAAGGTTGCTTCACCTTGCGACCAGTGTGGACTGTGGTTAGAGAGATACTACTTGGATGTCCCAAAATTGCAATCCAAAATTCACGATTTGGAAAACCAAGTGGTAAAGCTCATTGGTCAGAATGCAAAAGTGTAGCCTAACGATAAAAATCAATGAACTGCTGGATCAATCTTGTTCAAAAATGTCGAGTCTTCTACTACAATTGTCAATTAGAAATTGACATAGCTTCAACAGCTGTAATGGTATAATTTTCCCTCTTTTATACAGCGTGATCATAAGCTCTGTTTATATGGTTGACTTTCTCTGTCATGCATAAGTTTTGATTATCGATTTCTGGATTGGTTGTGATTAGATTTAGTTTGATTGATCATAATCTAATTTGAATATGTTGTTATTTGATATCTTTCCTATTCTTGAAATACAAATGATATCTCTGTTCGATTTGATTATGTCTTGCACGATACAATGGGCATATTGGTTAACTATATTAATTGTAATTTCTATGTTGGGACCAATTCGTATATCATTCGTTTCATAATCAAATTTCAAATGGATAACAATTGTTACGATGTGAGTTGTATTCCGATGATAACAAGTGTTTCATTCGATTACAGGAATGGATTGATTGTATCAAATCTTTCGATTTGTGTCTATAATTAAATGTCTCGTTTGATGACTCTGTCAAAACCCTGTTTGTCAATTATGGAATGATCTAACATGAAGACTGTTGAGTCGATATTTGTGGAGTTAGTCCGATTACATTGGAAGCAATTCATACATTGTGTTTTTAATGGAATGATATCAATATGCTATTGTGATTTTAATTAGTCAATTACAGTTACGAATTTATTATTTGGAACACAATGAATGAGAACTGTGGTTGGATTCTATGGATACAGTGATGCGTGAAATCATAAGTGCTTTCTATATTGGCAGTGATATGAATCTTATGCTTATCGATAATGTTAGTTTGTATTTCATGCGATTTGGTTGGTCATTCATTTCATTCATGAACAGTCTTGTTAAGATGTGATGCGATTTTAATGCCAATTGGGAAAACAAAGTATCTCCACTCTGTCCCAATTGTATTTTGTTTGATTTGGTTGGATTTAATCATTAGTGATTTATTGATTATTATTAGATGATTGGATTCGATTTGATTGTATATCTGGTCATGTTTAGTATCTTAGACCAGCTACAGAATCAAACGATTCTGTAGCTAAGTCTGTAAAAACAAATTTTATTTGTTTTTCAAGTAAAACATCCTCCTAACTTGGTTTTTATGTTCTGTTGCAGGGCAATTCGAATTTGCAATGGATATCATGGGAAGTTAGGGGATGATCTACAGATTTTACTTGCATTTTAGTTACTTAGTTTAAGGGATTTTGGGATGATTCCCAGATTTTGTAAAACTGTTTACTATTATTCACAAGGATGTTTTACCTTGTGAAAAACCTATTTAAACCTATTGATTTTGTAATAAGAAAAAATCCTGAGTTGGGGAGAACAAGGATAATGTAACACTGATTCAAACTGGAGCAGAATTGATGCGTTGTTATAGCTTTTTCTTTTCAATATATCGACACTTTGTTCCAAGTTTTGTATATCATTTTGGTTTCTGGTTTAGTATTACTTTGCTATCTAAATCGAATTCAAGTGATATAATTTCTTATTTTTATACATACCTTGTTACTTCTACTTTGATAAAAGACATAACAGTTAAAGGATTCAGTTTATGAATGATAGCTTTGTCTTCTTTATGAATCGAATTATCATATATGAATTTGCTGCACAATAGGTTTTCCTTTTGCATGTATTCATAATCTGAAGACTGTTATGATTTCTTTTATGTCTTGTTTGTCCTATAACATACTTCAGGAAGCATCATAGTTGATCCTTTGCGAGAAGCTAAAGGGCTAAATGGTGTGAATTTCTTCCTCCAACCAGCTTACGAAGCAATCATACACAGGGCAGACTTGGAGCGTTTCCAGGTTAATTAGTTAGATGTTTACTGTTTATGTTAAGTAGTTTAATATAAATGATAGTTTAGCTAGATTTATATTACATTGTTTAGTATCAGTAAGTTAGA
>JASDQU010313122.1:2264-13328 GCA_032191745.1 Picea mariana | reverse complement strand
TTCAGAATCAGAGGCTCAATGTCGTTCAATCCCGGGGAAAATTTTCAACTTCGTCCCCGGCAACGACGCCAGAAATGTTAGCATTAGAAGTCACCCCTGGATTGCAGCAGGAGAAAAGCCCAACGCCCATCAGTTTTTGTCACAATTTGTTTATAAAAGGGGTGATCGAATGGAAGCTAACTCAAAACAACATTCTTCTAACTCCGAAACTAGGTCAGGTATGCATGAGCGGGTGAGGTCTTAATCAAACTCCGGACAGTGAGTCGTAGTAAGGGTGAGTGGGAGGAAGACTTGTATTAGAAAGATGCAAAGGTCTTTCGTAAACATCTGGTTTCTAACAAACTATAGGAGAAGGCATCTAAATGCAATATCTTCTTACATTCAAATGCAAAAATCGGAGAATACAATAATGCAACAATAAATCCTTTATCATAACATAATTGCAATAATTCGCATGAATCAGTCATTCACGAACTCTCTCAGCATGAGATGAAAATTTAGATGGAGTAAGAAAGACTGTCTGTTATAAAATAAGAAATCTCACATGCGGATGCTTAACCAAAAAGCTAGAATGTCTATTAAAACTTTACAGTTGGGAGCTTCGCTCTACCATCCATCCCTACAAAAATACAAAGACTCAGTCTATATACTCTGAAAAATTTGCCTAACAGAGGCATGCTTAGACATCCAAGGCGTGGTGTCCCTTCAATCAGACTCAGACAGATATTCCTCGTCAGACGCCACCTTAACTGCGCATGGCTCCTACAAGGGGAATAGCTGAGCCATTAAGTGCCGAGTTAGCGTCTGCAGACCTCCCTAGCTAGTCGAAGACTTCGGCATGGCTTCTTTGGAAAAATAGGTACACAGGACCTTCTTGGGCAGACAACTTTCCAGATCCTCCATACCTTATACTTAATGAGTGAGGAGAGGTTTCAACCACCCCCTCTCACCTATATTTACTCCAAGCTAAAAACAGGACTGAGATCGGATCCGACGACACCTGGAGATCGCGATGACCCCCTCTGTGACTGAACTCGACCCCTTTGGCCCCTCTTGCACAACTCTTTCTATTTATCAAGTGACCACAGGTGGTGATCTTGCGTTTATTCTCAAAGATGCTTTCGATGTTCGCGAATAGGAAGGGGCTGGTCCTTGCTCATCACATTCGTGATGAGAAAAACGCTGAGATGGTTTAATATGGCACCACGTGTCCCTTCCAGATCTGACGATCCTGAACTCATTCGGCGATATTGTGGTCCCGGGTCCTGGACGCTTTTCAACGCTTCGAGGTTTGGAGTTAGGAAAGAGTTGCTCCCTGTGCTTCGGAGTCACGATGGGAAAAATGTCGAGATGGATTAATTGGGCTCCATGCGTCCCCCTCAGATCTGACGGTTGAGACTACTCCGTGATATTGCGGGATCGACTCTGGGCGCTCTTCAGCGCTTTCAGGGTTCGGGGTTTCAAGATGTAAAACAACATGGAACCTTCACCCTTCAAACTTCTGAATGTCGAGACGCTGTCGTGATCAGATCTCGCGCCACACGTCCTTTGGATGGATGGTTGCTATCCTTCCCTGCATGCAATATAGGCGCTATCCATCACGCTAATATCGGCATAGCTCTGCTAACCGCGATTTCCCTCCGACTGTCGATCTATCCTTATGGATGAATCTGGACCGTCGACACTATAATTCCTCCCGCTTATTTTCTTGGAAGCCTGAAATGGGATTTTTTCCGTGCTGCGCTTGGGCGCTCCTCGTGCAATTAGCAGACCTGAATACTCTTGTGCTCAGGAAAAGAATTGTTACTAGCAACATGGACTTGTTCTGCAGTTTGACAGTTTTGAGAAAGTATCGATGATAAGAAATCTCCAAAGTCGCGAAGCGCCGAATATGACTTGGCCTAATGACATCACCTAGGGTGACGTGGACCTACCCTAAGTATACCAAATATCACTTGTTTTTGTACTTTTGACAGGCCCTTAGTATCGATCGGAAGCTGACACATGTCACTTGACGATGGGGCCACATGTCACCACCTTGATTGATGACAATTGTACTACATGGACCCCGAGAGGTTAAGAAGTTCAACAATTCAACGTTCGGGGGAAAACTGTTGGAAGAAATTCTGGATCTTTGGAGCCCCAGATTCCTGAAGTCGCGAAGTTCCGAAGTCACAAAACACCAAAATGACGTGGCTTGATGGAGTCACCTAGGGTGACGTGGGTACACATTATGCGTGCCATGTGTCAGTGTGTTTTGTTCTTTTAAAAGACTGATTTTTCCAGTTAGAACTTGACACATGTCACCCCTCGGATTGGGGCACGTGTCCTCTTCTATTGTTTTTCAATGTGGCGCCAGATCCTGTAGTCCGGAGACTTGAAACTCTAGAGGAAATTGGTGAAGAGTTTTTAAGTATGAAGAATCCTGAATCTCCGAAGAGCATAGTAAATCCTCAGCGTTGATCAGGAGAGGACACACGATAGTAGATCCTGTGGTCCAGAGACTTAGTACTCCAAAGGAATTGTGTTTCTAGTTGATTGAATCAAGAAATCCTGGAAGTTGGAGTTAATATTGACCATTGATTGGGAGATGACACATAGAGGAAGGAGAGTGTTGGCCCTTGACCAAGTTTTGGAGATCCTTTGTGAGGTTTGACCTATTTTGGGACTTCAACAGGCTGTCAAAGGCAGAGCGCAAGTCGAAGCGGAGATCGCAGGATTTCTACCCCTTGTTTAGGGATTTTTGGGTTTTGCGATTATGTAATGGGTATGGGGATGTCGGCCCATGGTTTTACCCATGTCTAGGCCCTTTTGTAATGTATAAATAGATGTCTAGGCAATGTAAGAGGGGACAATATAGGCATCTGTGTTATGTTGTGCTAAGTGCGAGTAATAGTTGCAAATGCTTTATGCACGTTGTGTTGGACACTTGCTGAGCTAAGTGCAAGTGGATGTAAGAGGCTTGTGTAGGGATTTGTGTTGTAACCTAACTCGGGGAGGGAGGATCTGGTAGAGTGCGCACATATATCATGTCCTATGCGGAGTAGAAACTTGTGGCTCTGTGCATGTAGATGATTGACATAAGACAATAAAGAGAAGAAGAGTTGGTGGACGTAGCCCCAGGCTGGGGGTGAACCACGTATATCCTGTGTTGTGGTTGCTTTGTGCATTATGGTTGTTTTATGGTTCATATGATTAATGCTTAGTGCAATGATGTATGCTTAGATGAATATGATAGCTTAGTGCCTAATGATGTGAATAAGATGCTAGATCTGATCTATGTTGATGTGCTTAGTGCTTGAATGTGTTGAATCTTGTTGAATACTGCATTGAGCTATAATTAGGGTTTATCTGCGCTGTAGACAAAGGCTAAGTACTAATGAATGAAAACCGCTAAGTGATCTGTTAAGGTGTTGTAATCATAGATCTGTGTCCCAACTAAGTTGCAGACATCTGATTCCTGCAAGCATCTCTGCCTCTACCTCAGGTGAGACTTCATCTTCTTCGTAGGTGTTGCCGAAAGGGGCGATAGTTAGGGTTTTGTTGGTGCGTTGTTGAAGTGTTGAACCTTGGATCTGCCCCTCTGCCAACAAATGGTTCCATTGCATGGACCGAGATCTTCTTGAGGGAATGTCAAGGTGGTTTCCATCGAAGACATAGATTTAGAAGTGGATAGAAGAACAAGAGACGGACTTCGCAGAAGCTCAGAATAAGAACCCTAATATTAGCATAGACGACTGGTTGGGAAGGTATATATTTACTGATATACACGAGATTTTTTTTGGAGGGATTCATAAGGAGCTATATGAGTGGCTGGTTAGATTAGCAGATACCCAGTTTGAGATCAGATCTGGACCACTTGTGGTTTGGACGTCGGCGCTGATCAAGAAGGTCAAGAGACTTGATAACACCATGTCGAGAGAAGTAGACCACTGGTTTGATAGTACCATTGGAGGGTATATCACCGAGTTTTCTATTGACAGAGTAGAATCATATAGCCAAGCAGAGAGATATTTCTTTAAGGGACCTAGAGGAAATTTTTTACACTTCTTGAAGTTGAAGATCAAGATGCTATTTCTTTAGAAGAACATCCTAAAGATACAGTAGTGGGTCAGATTGGAAAATATAATGTTCAAGAATTCAGATAGCGACAATGAAATAGAGGTCGGGCACATGCATAATGGGAGAACCTTAAGAGAAGTTCCTCTGGTGAACTTGTTCGAGCAGAGTCACGAACCAACAACACAGGAAGAAGGGTTCTATAATGGAAAAGAAGAAGAGTTGCTGAATGAGGAACATTCAGAGTCCGCTAGGGCAGAAGAAGAGAAGACTGAAGAACCTTGCCGAAAAGAGTAAGAAACTTTAGGGACTGCATAGGCTGTTGAAGTAAGTGCTATTATGCCCCCTGTTGTTTTAACAACATTAAGTAACCAGAGTAACCTAAGTATCAGAGCACTTAGAGCACTGGTACAAGTGGTTCAGTGCACACTCAGTTAGACAACCTAGGAAGATCTATGGCATATGAGATGAGGTTACCCACCTTTAGAGGAGATGGATATGAAGATCCTGATTAGCACTGGTTTCTATGTGAAGCTGTATGGAGTATTAAGAATGTCACCGACGAAGCTTTTAAACGAGCTCAGTTTAGTACTACCCTGAGAGATCGCGCACTAAGATGGTACATGAAGTTCATCCAAGGAATTGTCCAGCTGAAATGTTGAACAAGATCAAGACTGCATTGATTGCAGAATTCAAGAAACCTAAGTCGAAGTCACAGTGCATCACAAATTTGAAAGAAATTAAGAAGAAAGTAGCTGGACCTATTTGGGAGTTTGATAAGAGGTTTAATACCCTGACAGGTCATTTGATTTTTCAGATCCTAGACAAGTAGAACAAGGAATGGTTCATTGTTTCCCTCCTACCACACATCAGAGTCCCTCTGATGCAGCATAATATTGATTCGTAGGCCTAGGTGTTGGAGATCGCCATGAAACTAGAATCAACCCCTATGGAAGAATCTAGCTCAGGTGTGAGTCAAATCTTGAGTCAGCTAACTAGCTTATCACTACAGGTTGAAGACATGAAAAAAGATAAAGGAAAAAACAAGAGAGAAGACATCTGGTGCATTAGATGCAAATTGGAAGGCCATGACAAAGAGCATTTTCCCCTATTTCATGAATACTTGGCTTCTGGGGCTCTGAACCCTTTGAATCAAGTTACTCTACCTTGGTGCGAGGTATGTAGAAATAGACATCGCCCTGGAGAATGCTATTACAAGCAAAAGTATGTTCAGACACCTACAAACCTCTACTGCACATTCTATAAATCTATGGGTCTTGATGAGATGGAATGTAGAGATTATGACCTCTTGCATGAAATATCAAGGGATATCTACAAAATTCAAGGCGAAGTACAACAAGAAGGGAACACTATGCAGTATAACTTCCCAGGAAGAGGAAACTTCAACCCTCATGGTGGATTCAGAGGAAGAGGATGAGGAAGAGGCATGGGCCGAGGTCGAGGTCAGATCATTTGTTATAACTGCACACAACCAGGTCATTTGGCAAGGGACTGTTAGAAACCTTGTACTACTTGCAGTTATTGCAATTAATTTGAACATGTCATAGAAGATTGCCCTGTGTTGTTATCCAAACTGCAAGAATGACGAGGAGGAAACCAACAAGTACAACTGATCATAGCAGAACCTCACGGAGTGGATCCTAGAGTTATTGTTATCACTAGAGGAGGTGTTTCTACAGGAAGAAGAGAGAAGAGGTACATAAGCTGGACATCGCATCCGAAGAGACTGATTCAGAATCACCTAGCAGAGGAGGTGATGATGAAGTAGATAAAAAAGAGAACAATGGAAAAGAAGATCAGTAGAAGAAAGGCAAAGTAACACCTCCACAGAATCCCCCTGATGATGCAGAGCTTTCTAACAAAAGAAAGGTTTCTCCCATGAAACCCACATCGTGGAAGAAGTCAAAAGCTAGTAAGACCAAGCTGCAGACTATGCTCATGCTCAATGACTTCAACTTCATCATTGCAGCTGTATCAGACACCTCAGAAGATCTTTTGTAGAGAAATGAAGCTAAGTAAGAGACCATGTATGAAAGAATTGAAGCAGAATTGCGAGGGGTACAACAGGCCCTTCACTCCAGCTGTGTAGTGTCCACTGCGCCCCCACCATCAGAAGACACATAGTTGGGAGATGAGCCTAACCAACTCTGCAGACTAGCCGATGTGACTGAAGCTCACTTTCGTCATGCACAGGAAGAATCGAATAGGCCATAGTGGCCCTGAAGCAAGAACAATAGGAAGTGATAGAGAAACGTCGAGTTGCGCAGCAGGAGAAGGACGACCTCCAAGCAAAGTTTGAAGAGGAGAAAGCGCAGATCCAACATGAGAAAGAACAACTTCTCATGGATTAGGTTGGAGTAAAAGATGCAGTCAGTAGAGCACTTCACTTTGTGAGGGGCTTCGATCAAAAGGAGGAAGACCCAGTGGAGCATCAAGTAGCACAGCTTGCTGAAGCCATCCAACAAATTCAACAAAGAATAACAGATCTAGAGCTACAAATAGTACCAAGTACTCCGTAGGACGTGCGAGACCAAAGAGAAGCCACTTCCCAGAGCATAGTTGAGAGGATCAGAGAGTTAGCTTTGGAATGTAAATAGATTAGCAGTATAAGTGCGCAGACTTATGAGAGACTTACTGAGGACCCTGAACTGAAGACACTAGAGTCACAACTCCAAGAGGAAAAGTAGCAAGAATCGACAGTATAGGCATGGTTGAAGCTACTGTTAGCAGTTGAAAGAATGAAAATATCTTAGCAACAATGCACTGCTCAACAATAGGTCCACACCATACAAAGAAAAGTCATGGAAGTCGCTCAGAGGCTCCAACCAGTCCAGGACGAATCTTGCCAACTGTTTGAGGAGATTGAAGGCCGAGGAGCAGAGCTGGAACAAGTAGTCACTTCAGTAGAACAACGCTTAGAGGGACCTATGAATGAGGTAGTTATTCAAGAGTTCATAGAGCAGGAGGCCTTGGCGAAAAAATAGGTCGAAGCAACTCGAGCCAGGCTCAAGGCTTTTGAGGCGGAGCTACCCAGATCAGAGTGACTCGGGACAATTCACAGGTGAGTGTTGGAGGCCTGTTGGCCCTTGACCAAGTTTTGGAGATCCTTGGTGAGGTTTGACCTATTTTGGGACTTCGATAGACTGTCGAAGGTAGAGCGCAAGTCGAAGCAGAGATCACGGGATCTCGGTCCCTTGTTTAGGTATTTTTGGGTTTTGGGCTTATGTAATGGGTACGGGGATGTCGGCCCATGGGTTTACCCATGTCTAGGCCCTTTTGTAATGTATAAATAGATATTTAGGAAATTTAAGAGGGGACAATATAGGCATCTGTGTGATGCTATGATAAGTGCGAGTAATATTTGTGAATGCTTTATGCATGTTTTGTTGGACACTTGCTTAGCTAAGTGCAAGTGGATGTAAGAGGCTTGTGTAGGGATTTGTGCTGTAACCTAACTCTGGGAGGGAGGATCTGGCAGAGTGCGCACAGATCTCATGTCCTATGCGGAGTAGGACCTTGTCACTTTGTGCATGTAGATGATTGACATAAGACAATAAAGAGAAGAAGAGTTGGTGGACATAGCCCCAGGCTGGGGGTGAACCACATATATCCTGTGTTGTGGTTGCTTCGTGCATTATGGTTGTTTTCTGGTTCATATTTTTAATTATTAGTGCAATGATATATGCTTAGATGAATATGATAGCTTAGTGCCTAATGATGTGAATAAGATGCTAGATCTGTTCTATGTTGATGTGATTAGTGCTTGAATGTGTTGAATCTTGGTTAATACTATGGTGCGCTGTAATCAGGGTTTATCTGCATTGTAGACAAAGGCTAAGTACTAATGAATGAAAACCGTTAAGTGCTCTGTTAAGGTGTTGTAATCATAGATCTGTGTCCCAGCTAGGTTGTAGACATCTGAGTCCTGCAACCACCCCTGCCTCTACCCCGAGTGAGACTTCATCTGCTTCGCAGGTGTTGCCGAAAGGGATGGTAGTTAGGGTTTTTTTGGTGCGTTGTTGAAGCGTTGAACCCTGGGCCTGCCCTTGTGCCAATAGAGAGGATCTCTGGTAATTTGACACTCCAATATATATGTGAAGAAGTGATTTGGAAATCCCTGAAGCCCGGAGTTCCGTAGTAAATATCAACCGTTGGATGCTGGGAAGCTATGGATCGTTGATCCACCGTCCTTCTTGAGTTCATCAATTCGACGCTCTGGGGGATTTGAAAGTTTGGAGTTGCAAAAACCTTTGAATCCCGAAGTGCCGAAGCTATGAAGTGTCAAAGCACGGGGTATGACGTGGCATGATGACGTCCCTAGAGGTGACGGGACCTCCCCTAGACATGCCACGTGTCAGTCAGAATTATACTTTTGTCAACTTTGTTGGACCAATTAGAAGTCTGACATGTGGGGAATATGTGTCATCATCTTATATGATTACAAAAATATTATGTGGGCCCCAAAAATTTAAAAGGTTCGAGAGTTTGGCGTTCATAAGAAATGAGAGAAGAAGGTGTGAAATTATCCGAAGCGTCGAAGTTCCGGATAAGCGCTTATCAACCTAATGCTTGGTCACATCCTATGGTCACATGAATTTGGGGGCCGAAGAAAAGGGGCTAGTGCCCGAAATTTTTCTTTAAGAACATGAAAGGGCTTAGAGAAAGAGCTCGTGAAGTTATTGATTGTACATACCTACACCTAAAGAAGTATGGTAGGCCTATAAGCCTGAAGAAGGGATCCATCACAAATCCAAGAGACAATTCAACTATGAGTTGGAAGAATCCACGTACATGATTTCATCACTGAAAAGATAAATTGTTCAAGTATCCATAACTTCCTGCTCAAAACTCAAAATTGATAATGGAAATAGGCATTGGAAAGGTATTGAATAGTAGAAGATAACTGTTCACCCAAAAATTGGATATGAATAGTCAACTTCTTAGGAAATTAACATAAAATAAGTCTAATATATATTAATGAATCAAAATGGTTCTTGTTTTCAGGAAATTAGTGAGAACAGTTAGCCTGACAAAGTTATGTTGGCTGCACATTTTTTACAGAATTAACAGCTGTCAGATCAGAGTCAAGACAGAGTGCAGAGTGATGGATGATACACATATAGTGTACAGTCAAGATGATGAAATCAAAGGGATGAATGTCTAGTTGGGTATGGAAGGAACCAACTTGAATGAACATGGAGGAGGAAAGGAGGAAGACATAAATATGGCCGAGACCCTTACAAAAATGTAGACAGATGTCTAGAGCCACAAGGATGATAATGAAAGGATTATGAAAGCCAAGGAACAACATGAAGAATTCAATATGAAGTTAATGAAAATCCTGGACAAATTGAAAAGAATTTGGATAAAGAGAGTGGCTCTAACAAATCAGGAAGCCACGAGACCCCTGAGGGAAAAGGAAGATCAAGGAGTGATAACAACCATCACCACCACTCCCAAAGGAATTCCCATAGGAGAGAACACATTAGCTCAAGCCCATCCCCTGTTAGGAAGCATAGGAGGTATGGAGTGGATGAATTGAAAGGAGAAATGAACAAGATCAAACCTCCCACTTTTGATGGTGAACACAAGAAGAATGAATATGTTGAGACATAACTGCTAGGCATGAGGAAGTACTTCCAATTGCATAACTATTCTTCTCATGTAGAAAGAATAATTTCTATTTATCATCTGAAAGGAAAGGCATCCATGTGGTGGGATCAACTTGTGCAAGTGTAACACATCAGAGAGAAAAATGTGACTTGGAAGGAATTCAAGAAGCATTTTGAGAAGAAATACCTAACCAAAAGGTATTCTAAAAAAAACATGAAAGAGTTCTTTGAACTCAAACTGGGCAACATGACTATTGATGAATATGAAAGGAGATTTTTAGAACTATTGAAGTATGTTTCCTTCATCAAGGATGAGACATATAATATCCAAAGATACTTGAGTGGGCTGCCATCTTTGATCAGTGACAAGATCCAATATGATGATACCAATACATTGGAGGAAACCATAAGGAGAGACAAGTTCTTATATGATCAACATAAGGGAAAGCCTACTTTCCAAAGATCTTGGGAAGACAAGAAGATGTTTAAGAGGGAACATTGTTACACATTATTTTCATCACCCCTATGAATGTTAACGATGTAAACCTATCCTTTGTCTTTAGAAGGATCAGTGGCCCAAATTCCTGAAAAAAGAAGGGAGAAGAACTTTGACTGAGAAAAAAAATTGTATTTTCCTTTGTAAAAACTCTATTAAGGAAGGTCGCCGCAGCCTGCACTATATATAGGGTACGACGATGCCTGATCATCGCCCCCTACTCTAAAGTTAGGTTGTGACATATTCGCAGACTGCACTATACTTAGGGTGCGATGATTTTTGTATGTGGGAAAACGAGCATCTTCTAGATGCTTCTAGAAGGAGAAGCTTCTATGGTGAGGTGGCCTCCGATCAGTTTGGATCTTACTCTTTTTTTTGATTTAGTGGGATCATCCTAACCTCGTCACCTTATCCTCTTCATCTTATAAAATGAGAGGAGCTCTCATGGAGAAAGTTAGTTGGATTGAGCTTGGGAAATTAGCTTGGAAAAGTTGGCTATAGATGGATTGAATAGTAATTGTGTGTAGCTATCATATCTACAGTCACAAAATCCATGGACCAGAAGTGTGTGGGAAGCAAGGGACTGTTGGAAGGGACCTTATGAAATCAAGGCTTTGGTTGTAATCTCTCTTTCTATTATTTAATATAGATGCACTTTTCTTTCCTATATAAATCTTATTTGTCCATACTGTATCATTCCTTGATCACATACATAGTTTCATATCAAGTAGGCTCTGTTATTCTTGTCTTCGTTGGCTTGTTTGCCTTTGCATATATTTCTCCATAAGCCTTACGATGGAGCTTGGATTACATTGACGAAGTCAGATCTTCTATATTTAAAAGGTATGTCCTAGATCCATTTCTCATTTGATAATT
>JASDQU010313121.1:0-13503 GCA_032191745.1 Picea mariana | reverse complement strand
GAATTTAAATGGTTTTCATCTACACGCATTTTGATTGAAACGCAAGCCGATTGAATTCTTATATCGCTTCATTAAGCATACTTAAAAACCACAAACATGCAGACTCTTTAGCGGAAACAAGATTGAATATACTATATCGCTTCATTAAGCTTAACTCAAAATCGGAAACATGCAGACTCGTTAGCGGAAAGCTTATGCAGGATTCCTCATAAAACTTTTGTTGATCGTAACTCAAAATTGTAAACATGCAAACTCTATAGCCGAAACATTATGTAGATTAAAACCATGCACGGGAAGGTTGAAACATTCTTTCTGTGCACATATTTTCCTCCCATTCCCAAACCACGTTTATTAAAACTTTGCATGGTGCATCTATGCATAAGGATTGCTTACTCCTTGGTGGCCAATTGAACTTATTAAACGACACCCTATGGGAAAACGAGAAAACAGGAGAATTCAAATTACAACATGACGTTACCCACGATCCCCCTTCATCAAAAACTTTATCCTTAAATCATGAAGTCATTTTTAAAAGGCGTTGAATAACACAAACCCTTTACAAATCTTCATACAAGTTCTGCACGTCTTCAATTTACATTTTCAAGTTACTTTTTGAAGGTGGAGGAAAAACAAATCTTACATATGACATTAAGACTTATAGAATGTTGGAAACATGTCAATAAATTTTTTCATGGTCTCACACTGTTTCACATGTATTTCAGTTAAATTAGGAATGTATATACATATACTCATTGTAAATAGATTGTAAATTATTTTACATAAGGTGGATGTTAAAATATTTTTTTAAATGTCACGTGCCAATTTTCAATGGTTATCTATATATTAAAATAGGTGAACATATAAATATTTTGTTTATGGCTCACACTAATTTTTTTTTTTAATATATTTTAGATTAAACATTGAAGGCATTACACATCTCCCTCATTCTAAGAAGTAGAAAGAACATATTAAAGAAACATTTTCTTTTTCTTTTGACTCAATTATAAAAGATCAAATTGAAATTGAATTAAATTTAAAACCATAGTTAATAATAACTTATTTTTAAGGTCAAACTGGTAAAGTTTAGTGAGGTATACATACCCTACACCCCTCTAGATTTGAACTTGTGATCTCTTAGGATGAAACACATGTTCTTAACCATTAGACCCACTCACGCTGTAAGCTTAAAGTGGATTAGTTAAAGTCAAATACATTAGAAGTTAAGCTCAAAAATTTCATCATTTTGTTAAAAATAGTTGCATGTACTATATTGCATTACATTTGAAATTTAGAATACTTTTGTCTCAACACCTCTAGTTGTGATTCTTAGTTTATAAGAAAAAATCGATTTTATTATTGATATGGAATATCTCTATAAGAAGTAAATTTAGATCTATAAGTAGATGAATCAAATTTCTTAAGGTGTAATTTTTTCATCATTTACTTCCATGTCATTTATTAATTCCTTCATATTAAATGCTAAAAAAAATTACACCTTAAGAAATTTGATCCCTCTAGGTGTTTGATAGCTCCAAGTTTAAGATGGATCTAAAGTGGTTTGGCTTTTTAGATACATTGTCAAGTCTATGTATTTATGTATTTGTTTATGTTTTATTTAATATATTTTTCTTGTAAGGTTACATTAAATGACAACATCTCTCCCATTATTTATTTTTTATTTAATATTTTTTTCATTTACGTGATAACATATATCCCATAATTTGTTTTATAATGAATTTTTAATAATTTTTATTGTTATTTTGTTGGAAAGGCTCGACCACAAAAAGTGGAATGTTGGGTGTGGGAAAGGCAAATGAATCACTTTGTAAAAAGTTACTAAAAGGTATGGAAAGCACTCAACCCACCCATTGTCCTTCAAGGAAGACAATGTGAGATCATAAATTTACAGATTTATTGGCATATGCCCATTGGGGAATAATAGAGAGGTTGGTAGAATTGCATGAAAGACAAGTGGGGAAGCTTTAGCAAACAAAATGACAAATAGAAAGAGTAATGTTATCATAGCATGTACATCCCTTGTCTTAGGGTTTCGATTTGGATGTGGCTACTCTTAAATGGATAAGATAGTTGGCTAATAATTTTAGGCGCTCTTGAAAGTTGTTGGATGTGTTGGTTTGTAACATCACAATTTATTTGCTCATTATCAAGGTATCCACATAGACCTAGAGCTATTCGTTGTTCAATCCCTTGCTTCGCTTCACTTGGCGCAATTGATTTCATTGTTATTAGAATTTTTACTTTATTGTATATGTAGGGTTAGTTCCCCTATCCTAAGTTTTTAATAATGTATGATTGAACCACCTTAATGTTGGGAATGCACAAAAAACTTTTCACTTCATAATTTGATGGCAACAATCTTGATAAAAGCAAAGTTTTTGTTCCCAAGTGGCGTTGGATATCTTCTATGAAGGCATGAACTGGGCCCAAAATTAGAGTGAGGAATGGTGGCATAAGAAAGGTCTCTAATGACACCCATTGAGCACACACGGGCTCCTTGGGTGGATTCAAAAACAAGTTAGGAAGAGAGCACAAGGAGGATGTAATCGCTTGGGAAAGTACTTGTCTTATAGGTGCAAGCAAGATTACCTTGGGTGCATAGTGGTGATGTGTGGAACCAAGAGGGAATGTGCCCCATCGACCTTGTGACAGAGGATGTAGACTTGGGTTACGTTTGGGAAAGGATCTGGTGACTTGGGTGCATTCCCAAGGAGTGGACCCATCTTCTCTTGGTAGCATGGGCACAATGGAGAGGTTGTATGACCCCATCAACAAACCCACGAAGAGTCACATCGACTGACACAAGGAAGAACACAAGGAAAGGGATGTGCACCCAAGGATGGGACACGTCGGTCTGAAAAGATGTGAAGGTTCAACAAGCATATAGGTTCATGGGAATGCTAGTCTATGAAGGGGCGTGTCAATTCATTTGGGCGCGTCATTTTTTGAAGGTGCGCAACACCCAAAGGATGTGATGGTTCGTGAAAGGAGACAGTTGAAGTCCATATAAGAACATGAAGCAGATGAACCAAGAAGGAACAAAAAACAAGAAAGGATGCAAGGCATGAGACATATAGTGGTTCAGTTTGAGGTGGGTGCACAGTTGGGGTGTGTCGCAAGCTAAGGAAAGAAGGTGTGATGGACGAGTCTTGGTGTGATGAATATGCTAAGTATGGACAATTTTTTTGTATGGGGTGAGTCGTAAGACTTTTCCCGTCTTTGTAACTAAGATAATATCACCCTCTTTTCAGTGTATTATATTGTATTGAATTTGTTTCAAAATATAATAAACAAAGTCGAGTGTTAGGCACCACTAGTGCTGACTACACTATATATGTGTCTCTTGTTTTTCACATGTTTTTTCTATTGTATGCCATAATGACTAAGTGTTAAGAATGTTAACAAATTGTCTAAGTATACAAGTGAGTTGCATAGAGTAAGAGTGTGACTCACTCGTAGCCTAGAACAATGTATGGGTATGCTCTAGGTGAAGAGGCGTAGTCTAGGTGAAGTATCCTTGGTTGAGCGAAGATGCCAAGTGAGAATCGTCGTGGTGCCACATGTCCACGAAATGTCAAAGTTGGACTCAGGTAGGACTCTTGGGGGCGTGACAGATGGTATTAGAGAAGCTTTGCAAGTCTTGTGATGAAGAGTATTGTGAATATGAAACACACATATGATAGGCTTTGCACATCCTGGGAGAGGGTTGACTCAAAGTGGTGTGACTCCTTGAACAAAATCGAATGAATTCATATGACAAGAGTAGGTTGTATATGACTCAAAGAAGGATGAGTCAGGTTTCCTATCGTGACCAGAGGGAGAGAAAACTTGGTTGGAGTAGTGAACCAGGATCGACATGTACTTGCAATGATGCACATTGGAACCAAGTTAGGGTGGACCAAGGGGTTCTCCCACACAGTCTACAAAAGATTGGAATAATGCAGGTCTGTTGTATTATGATTTCACTTGTATTTTTCACTTAATGTAGAAATAATTGCAAGTCCAAGTTTGTAGCAAGTTGCAAATGATTGGTGCATTGGGTGCCTTGGGTAGAAACTGGGCAGTCAAGACTATCAACTGTTTTTTTTGGATATGGTTATCAATGAAAGAACAATACAAGCCCTGGTCGACTCAGGGGCCTCGCACAATTTTCTAAAAATGAAATTTGTGAAGGAGTTGGGACTTCAAGTTTCTTCATGTGGAGCTACAGTGAAGGAAGTAAACTATAAGGAAAGGGAAAAAACTAGAGAGTTTCCTCCTCAGTTCACGTTGGGATCGAAAAATGGGAAGGTCAAGCTAATTTCACAATGATGCCTATGTATGAATTTGAGGTGATCCTTGGGAAAGAGTTACTCGGGAGGATGAATTCAGTCCTCATGCCATGGATGGACAAGATGGTTATACTTGGTGAAAAACAGGATTGGTTTGTGCACACAACTACAAGGAAGTCTAGTGGAAAGGTTCGACGTGTGTCTGCACTAAGTATGAAGAGAGAAACAACGTGGAAAAGATTGAAAATTTATGTAGTAGTTGTTGGGGAAGTTCAACAGGATGGAATGGAGACTCCTATTTCACTTGAGTTGGTTGACTTGTTGGGTGACTTTCTGGATAGAATGCTTGATGAGTTTCCAAAAGTGCTCCCACTGAGATGCATTGTTGATCATTGTATAGAGCTAGATCCTGGACTACAACCACCAACCAAAGATCCTTACTGATTGTCTAGATCTAAGTTGGAAGAGTTGAAGTGATAGCTAACAAAATTGATTGACACAAGATTCATGCATCCATCCAGGTCACCATATGGCACCTTAGTTCTCTTTCAAAAGAAGAATCACACTTCATAGCTGAGGATGTGTTTGGATTACAAAGTGTTGAACAAACAGACTGTGAAGAATCAATATGCGTTACTTCTAGTCATAGATTTCTTTGACAAGTTGGCCAAGGACAAATTATTTTCAAAGATTGACTTGAGACATGGGTGTTATTAGGTGCGGATTGTAGATGGATATGAGGCAAAGACAACCATGGTTATGATGTATTGGAGCTATGAGTTCCTAATGATTCCTTTTGGGCTAAGCAACACCCTTACAACCTTTTGCGTGTTGATGAATGTCGTGGTGCGACCGTTTTTGGACAAGTTTGTTGTGGTGTATTTGGATGAAATCATGGTGTACAACGAGAGTATGAAGGAGAAAAAGAAGCATTTGGCATAGTTATTTGAGGCACTAAAACATAAATAGTTATTCGTGAAGAAGTTTAAGTGTGTTTTTGGGAAGATTGAGATACGATTCTTAGGGCATTGGATTAGCCAAGGATGCATTCACATGAACCCTGCAAAGGTCAAGGAAATCAAAGATTAGGAAGAGCCATATATAGTTCATGACGTGAGAGTCTTCCTTGGACTAACCAACTACTATCACAAATTTGTAGAGGGATACTCCAAGATTGTTTCATCATTGAATGACTTGTTCAAAAAGGAGAAAGTATGGAACTAAACAGAAAGGTGCAAGTTTGCGTTTGGAGAGCTAAAACACATAATTTTTACTACTTCCATGTTGAAGGATTCAAAATTTGAGCAATTGTTTGAAGTGTAGATAGATGCATCATACTTTTCCATTGCAGGAGTTTTGACGTAGGAGGGACATCCGGTTTCCTTCTAGAGAAAAAATATCCAAGATCACAAATGAACGTACCCCATTCATGAAAAGGAGATGATCATTGTGTTACATTGTTTGTAGACTTGGAGACACTACTTGTTGGGCGTGTCATTTGCCGTGAAGAAGGACAACATTGTGACGAGTTACTTCATGATGTAATCGAAGTTGTCACCCAAGCAAGAAAGATGGCAGAACTTCCTCACAGAGTTTGACATGACCATTGAGTATAGGCTCATAAAATTCAATGCTACCACATATGTCTTGAGCATAAAGGTTCAACTTGCAGTCCCAGAGGAGGAGGACAAGTTTCCTACATCAGGGGGCATTCAGATTCACGTCTTGGAAGAATTGCACGAAAATATCAAGGAAGGTTAGAGCAGGATCACACATCAAAGAACATCATGAAGTAGGTGAAGGAAGGAAAACACGGAAATTTTGGCTATGTGATAGACTATTGTATTTTAGGGAATGAATCTATCTCCCTAATTCATATAACCTCGGGAGGGAACTCATGAAGGAATTCCATGACTTTCCTTAGGTTGGCCACCTAGGACAATGTAGAATGTTGGTGTTGTTGGAGTGAGGATACTCTTGGGTGCATATGAAGCATGATTTGGAGGAGTACGTTCTCACTTTCCTTGTATGTTAGTAGGATAAGACGAACACCATATTGAGAGAAAGACAATTGCAACATTTACTGATTCGAGAGAGACCGTGGATGAGTGTGTCGATGTAAATCATCACACAACTTTCGATTGCACGGGGATACAAAAGGATTTTGGTCATGGTGGATCAATTCTCCAAGTATGTTGTCTTTGTTGCAACAAGGATGTCTTGCATCATAGAAGAAGTTGCGAAGTTTTTTTTCAATAATGTAGTGTAGTATTGGAGTCTTCCTTTGGAAATTTATCAAATAGGGATGCAATATTCATGATCAAGTTTTGGACAACACTGTTAAAGCTTGTGGGGATGAATTTGTTGAAGATTTCATCCTACCATCCACAGATAGATGGGTAGACCAAATGAATATTGGAATTTACAAATGTGGAGTGGTTGCATGCATGCACATTCTTGGAGGGAACATTCCATGCATACACTTGGCATTTGAATTGGATAGATTCCTATTTTTGGTGGTGTGCCCCCTTCATGACAATTATTTGGTCCATACTACTACTCTTTTTGGATGAGGGCAAATTTCTTTGGAGAAGCAAATGTCCACATGTTGTAACATGGTCAACTAGGGATTGAGGAGAGATCTAACTAATTCATTATTATAATATTTATTTAACTTGTCATGGATTTAGTTAGCAAATAATAATATTTTATTGTATAAGAGAAGAGACTCACTCTACAAATAAGAGTTCTCTCTCTCTCTCTCCATCTCCATTGTAAAGGGTGACGAATTTGGGTATTTAGGAGCTCTCCTCTTGGAATACATTGTAGAACATTTTGGCAAGATTAATGGATAATTTGAGGTATATTTTGATTTGATGTGAGGATTTATTATGCACTCATATTTTATGCTTTGATTTTGTATTAGGAAACCCTTGTAACATGTGATTTTAATTATAATGAACCATGCTTTATTTTGGATAGAATAATGTGAGGTTTCAACTCTCTTATTTCTATTATGAGTATGTTAGCCTACATGATTGTTATTATTGGTTCCTCGAGTCTTAACTAGGATGGGTCTTTAGTMTTTTGTCAAATTTAGGTAATGAGAACCATTAATTGCATATGGATTTATCACTTAGCAATATTTTCCACCATAAGAGATTCATTAATGCATAACGAACGTATTTATAATAAATTTAGAAAAAAAACAAACTATTCTTAATTACGTAGACTTCATTAACACTTTAAAAAGTAATTAATCAAATTAAATAAATGTATACATTCATACACATAAAATTCACACACTTTGAAATTCATACATTCATCAACATAAAATGCAGAAACAATTGGATTCATAAAAAAACGTGCCATGAAATGTGTGTGTGTGTGTGTATTCAACATTTTCTAAATTGTACAATTTTTACAAAATGCCACCTCGTGCCCAATATACAAAATGACAACAAGTTCCCTAACATAAAAAATACATATGGTGGCCTAGATACAAAATGACAGTCATTGGTCACTCATTGACCACTCCCACCCTCACCACCCTCAGGAGCATCCTAGAAATTGATATTTCTTCTCTTGCTCGAAGATGCATATCGAATGGATTTGGGCCTAGGCGTGATTTGTCACTCTCAAGACTACACAAAGAAAAAACAATGTTATAAGTTTTTTTCCACAATGTATTAAAATACTTACAAATTGATACTTTGTAATTCAACATAAGACAACTCACCACATATGGTACAAACAATCGTGAGGGTGTTTACCTCGTCCGTGGCCCTAATCTCTTAGCAATGTCACCTTGCATCAATTACAAGGATCAAATCATGAAATTTAGAAAAATATTCATAAAATCAATTCCATTCATGATACATAAAAGTTTATCATCAACACATTATTTCATCGTGAATATCTTAGGCGTCAATGGAGAGTCGCTGATAGGTGGAGCGCTCAGTTGTACAACCTTTTCCAATGCAACCTCTATTGTGGCAACCTCAGTGGATGGCGCATATGGAAATGGTGGTGGGGGTGGGTGGCATATGGGTGCATCCACTTTGGATGGATGCGATGGAAGAGGTGGTGCAAATGGGTGGAGTGCAAGTGAATCCACTGAGGCCGATGCACAAAATAAGAAAAATGTTGGTGGTGGACGAACATGGACCCCCATAGACTGCACAAGTGATGTAAGAACCCTAGGCCTGGAGCAAGGTAACTCAGAAGATGTGGACAAGTGCCCTGGGAGAGTACTACTACTAAAACTAGAAAAATATCAACAATCTTCATACATATTAATAATATTGAACACTTAGTACAAAATAGTAAAATTCAACAACATAAATACAACAAATTTGAGATTTAAACGATATTTAACTCTACACATGATACCTGTGATGCAGGTGACTTGTCCATCACAGGTGGACATTGCTCAACATCGCTTGGTCCCACAACTTATAGAAACACAAGAACATTAAAAATTATAGGATATCATAAAATAAAGAAATCACTATGGTGAATTTATCAAATGTGACACATACCTGTGTATGGAGTAGATCTATTGAGCAGGATGTCGCTACTTCTGCATCAGTGGTGGAGACATACATTGGTGCACCCATGGGTGTAGAGGGTCTTCTACACAAGCATAGCAACTGCAAAGCAACATAAAATAAAATATCGATATAAATACACAAAATACTATATAAATATATAATGATGAAAAACATATAGATAGTTAAGATACTAACCTCCATGAAGCTTTGTTGTCCACTAGCCTCAATAGGCCCATAACAAGTTTTCCCACAACTCGAGCATCTGTGACATTGACATGGACAATTGTTATATATGTCCATGTGCCCTCTCCTCACTGAACTCTGTTGTACGGGGTGAAGCTCCAACCCCTCTATCAATGTCATTGATAAACACCTCCTGTTGAGATAATGCAACAAATTTTCCATGTTGCACTAGGCTCCAATTCAATGATGATATAGTGATTTGTACCTGTCTACAACAGGAGGATATTGGGCAAGGGGATCTAGCCTTCTTCTGGGGGGAGAAGGACCTAACATGGGATCATTCCTAGCATGCTCTTGGTCATTTGCGGACCCTCAAACCACCCCTCGGAAGTCATCGATGTTGAAGTAGTTGATATGCTGACCTAAAATAAATTCAACCCACAATTTTCGCAAAAAATATAAAGGCACCTCCTAGTTATTACAGGGAGGTTTATCAAATACCATGTACCACCTATCCATCTAGTTTTTACTAATTTGTGGGTGGACACACCAGTCAATGAAAATACATTTTTTGGTCATGGGTGGTTGTTGTCCAGATCGAGGATCAATAAAAATAGACATGAGTTGTTTTTTTGATATACCGAAGTCTCCAACTTGCTTTCTCTCTAATCAAGTGCTATAATACTCAAACATTCTTTCCCTGTATTCTGAAATAGAATTCAATTTCCCTTGAGAACTTGAAATGGCACTCACAATGACGTCTAATGATGTGGCCAATGACTTTCTACTTGGTTCTCTCGTGCCCCTTAATTGATTTACAAGTGTTCTTAATGTGTCCAACCCCTCATCAATTTGGGTGTTTATGTAGGGTGGTTGTGGTGGGTTGGGGTTTTCCTCGCCTTGGTTTGTTGGTTGGAGGTTTACATCATCTCTTGGTTCCATTTTATAATATATGTTGTAATTTAATAAGGCATGGCATGTAAATTAAGTCTTTTTTTAAAATTAAAATAGAAAATTACAAAAAACATCAATACATATTTTAAGAAAAAAAAACATAAAATAATCTCATTTCTTATAAATACTATATAGTTATTTTTAAATGGGAAATGTTAGCAATGTAAGAGGTGAGTCTCTAAATTTTCTAGATGAGATTTCTCTACAAGATTACAAATTTTTATCATTTAGATTATTTTATAATGTATTAAATTAATTGAATAAAAGTAAAAATTACTAAATTGGGAGGAAAATAAGAGAAATCAAGCATATATTGTTTGAATGGGATACAATGGCAAGATCTTGACACAACTCCTCCTCTCTATTTTCTCAATGAGGGTAAAAATGTAAGCCTGATGTCTGCAAATAGGCACAAACTTGTTCCTGCGGATGAACCAACCTACTTCGAAGGTTGCATGGAGGTTCAAGCTTTTCCAAACTTGTACGCATTCCTAATGCTCACCTCTTATCACTTTTTCTTCCACCAATTTTGTGCACATGCCCATTAAAAAAAAAAAATCATTTTTTTAATATTATATAACAAAATTATGATCATATAATGATTATTTATAAAAATTATATGTAGATAATATTTAAACTTCTTTCCCTTTATTTTTTATTGTATTTTTTTTTTAAGTTTTAAATCATTTAAAAAATTAAATATGTTTTCATTAGTTTATATGTTGTGAATATTCCAATAAATATAACAATGGTTAAATAAAGATCATTTATAAAATAATACCATTAGGTTGGGAATATATATATCCTATTTTATAAATATCTCTTCATTAGTTTATATGTTGTAAATATTCTAATAAATATGACAATGGTTAAAAGGAGATAATTTATAAAAGAATGTCATTAAGTGAATATTCTAATAAATATAACAATGGTTAAAAAAAGATAGTTTATAAAATAATACCATTAAGTGTTTGGAATGTATATCCTATTGTGAATATTCTAATAAATATAATAATGGTTAAATAAAGATAGTTTATAAAATAATGTTATTAAGTTGGGAAAGATAGTTTATAAAATAACATTATTAAGTTGGGAATATATATTCTATTTTATATTAATATTTGGTAATTAAAATTTCAAAATTGAAAATTATTTTATTATTAATATTTAATGTGAAATTTCATTAAATGAATATAAGGTTACTTGAGTTCTCACAATTTTGTTTAAAATATCTATATTTTATTTCAAATTTTATTATTTAATTTGTGAAGTTTCATGAAATAATGATGATGATAATAACAACAATAACATATTTTAAAGGTTATAATTCTCCTTGTTTCTGGAATAAGGGACTCCCTCCTCATAATGATTTGACTATTAAAGTCTCTGGAAATATACATACCCTACCTCTCTATAGATTTGAACCTTCATCAATCTTCATCTAAAACTTAAAACACATTTTTAGCATAACAATTTTGTACTTAATAATAATGAAATTTCCAGTTGGCTGAGTTGTGGTCCAACGGTTAATCGATGAGAGTTTTTCATCACTGACCCAGGTTCGATTCTCATGGTGGATGTCTTTGGAATCTAATTGGGAATCCTCATAATGACATGTCCTAAGGCCAAAAAATAAGGGGTATTCTTGCAAAAAAAAATGAAATTTGTAATATTCTCACTAACGTTTTTTTGGAAATTTCTCTTAAATTGTTGTGTAGGTACTTCATGAAACAATTGAGTGTTGTTTATTAATGTTGTTGTTATGATAATTCTATAGACATTTCTATAGTCCCTTTGGAAATGTTTGGCATACAATGATAAAAAACATAAATAACATCAATAAAATAACAACAATATAGATAAGTAATTATCTTGCTTATTTAATTATTGATTATGGGTATTACATGAATGAGAGATCACACCACTTTCTTCTTATTACAACAACAAGAAAGGATAATACTTTATGACATGTTAGAAGGTGAATGTAAAAATATAATGAGGAAATAAACAATCTTGGAAATGTGTAGTTGTTGTAGTGATGGATTAGACAAAGGGATAATAGTCTGAAGGTGAGATACTCGCTCAAACTGGTAGAAAATGCAACCCCACAGAGGTAGCTCGACCTCCAAAAACCAGCTCGATCTCTGCAGTAAGAAATACGACCCAGAAAAATGGAAATACCCTTCCAGAACTTAGTTCCCTAAAGGTGGCACCTCCCCACCACATAAAACGTCCAACCAATGAATAAAATCGGCCCTAGGTGACAAAAATCGGCCACTTTGTTCATAAAATCGCACAGTTCATAAATAAATCACCTTGTTTAATAAACAACTCATCCCAGTTGAGGATTCATCCTTATCACAAGCCAAAGTCTCCCTCTATGATAAAATAGACCTCCACAATCTTTAGCTCGCCCCCCCAATACAACAAACAACCTCTACAATAATTAGCTCAACCCAACAAAGAAATAAATCGCCCAACACAAGAAAATCGACCTCCAAATGAGTAAACTCGACCCACAATGAAGGAAACCCTGTCGTCATTGAAGAACTCAGCCACAAAAAAAGAAATCTCAGCTACATGAAGATAAATTCAGTGACAAGTGAAGCACAATGAAGAAATATGTATGATATCCTCCCTTAGACCAGCTAGGGTGGATAGTTTCACCATCGAAACCAATCTCCAAACTCTATAGGGTTTTCATCCAAAGAGACAAAGTCACAAAGACCTATCTCAATTTCGTTTTAAAAATTAACAATATGCAAAATGATAGAGGGGCACCTCATTCCCCTTTTATTCTTTCGTTGACATTTTTTTCACCCTTTTTACCCTTTTAATAAGTTAAAGTGACTTTAACTCAATAGTCATTTAGGGACCTTTTTAACTGATTATTCAATGTCACTCTTTAAAAAGATTATTTCCCGCTCCGATGACAATAATTAATTAATTCCTTTTTTCCACTGACAATAGACAATAATTAATTAATTCATTCATTCATTTTTTTCCACTAACTATAACCTACCAGAATGTCGAAATGGTGAAAGTGCAGGGTTTTGAAATTAGTGACCAGTAACTAATTAACACATTATAAAAGTACATACAAATATATTACATTAATATAAATAAGATAAGTAATATTAAAATACAGAAATTAAAATCCGTAGTTTCAATTTCATTATTAATCTTTTAATATATCTGAAGTTATTTTAACTCTACACAAAGTAATAAAACATATAAAAATGCAAAGCACAATTATATTTACTTGAATGTAAAGTAAATCACATGGTAACCGATGATGTGCATGGTTTATAATGTTGACAACGAGAATTAAACAAAGCTATACCTATTGGAAATGGGTATATTTAATAAGTTTTTAGATTTCAATAATTTTTTTATGGTCTGTTCATCTCATTCCAAAACTTAAACTCAAACTTAAAAGGTTTATTGTGTTCGATAGGGGTATACATATTAATAATTTCTCTCATAATGCCCCCCTCTCCCACCCTCATAATAATTTCTCTCAT
>JASDQU010313119.1:0-12734 GCA_032191745.1 Picea mariana | reverse complement strand
TCAATATTTGGAAGTTCTCAATGTGCTCGGTAACTGAACCCTTTTGCTTGAGATTTATCAATTTTCTGAAAAAGGTATTGCTCCTTGTATCCTCATAGTGTGTTATCATTTCTTCTGTGAAAATTGTCCAAGTGACGAGTGATTTGCGGGAACAAAGCAATCAACACCATACAAATTGATTGGGTTCTAAATATAAGAAGCAATTCATACCTTTTGTGTATGTGGCACATTATGTAGATAAAAGAATTGCTCCATTTGAAATATTCACGTGATTGGGTCCTTGCCATCAAACTTCCTCATATCTATTTTAGGAACGTGGTTGGTCTTCAACCCAAAGTTGGAGTTTCTCCATTCTTGATTCACCTTCCTTGTGTCCTCATCATGAATTTCATGGGATGCATTTTCACTTTCAAGTGTCTTCTCTATTACGAAATTTTTCAATACTTCCATGTTCTCCTCTTTTAAACCATCCATCTTAGTATTTATTACCTCCAACTTAACTTCCATCTCTTGTAGTTCATCTTTTGTTACTATCTTCTTTTGTAAATCATTTATGTCCCTACACATTTCTTCACCTTCATCAAGAGTCCAAATAGGATTGTCTAGAGGCTTATTTGGTGTAGAAGTTCCCTTTTTGGGTGGCATGTTGGCCAAGTATCACTTTTGAACCTTGATTTTGAGGTGGTTCTGCTAGAAAATATTTGTTCTGTTGTATATCCCAAGTTTCGGGCCTTTTGGGTATGAAACTTTATTTTATGTAGTTATCTAATATTTCTTCTCTGCAATGCCATAGGTCTGATCAAAATTGGATGCGCCAAGTGGAATTTACAGTAACTTCCCCACAACTTGTTGATTTTTGGCCTTTCCGGGAGATATCACTTGTATAGTGTGCTTCGCACAAAATGATTGATATAAAATTATGAAACTTGTACTAGAAATACTACAGACTGTCCACTATCCAATGAAACCAGTCTCACTCAATTTGGATACTCTAGGAAGAAGTTATGATTGTTTTACCTGGAACACCTTCTTGAGACTAGTCAGATACTCTATCTTCCACAGGGTGTATCTACAAATGTAAGACGAAAGAGAAGCTGAAATTTTTACCACAGATACCTTACTAATGTTTGTGAATTCCATCCGGGTTTCAGATTCTGAAACATTATAGAAATTTTTTTATAGTGAACATTCCGCAATGACTCAATTCAGGACGATTCCATAACCCTATCTTGCACAGGCTGTATCTCCGAAATTATAATGCCTTAGGAGTTGAAATTTTAACCCAACGTACCTTGATCCATCTACTAAATATCTTCCAAACCATTTCTTCTGCAACATTGTAAAAAAAAAGTTATAGAGAAAATTCCAAGGTGTCTCTGATGTAGCAGCGAAACCCCAAGACCTTGAGCTTTGATACCATATGTTAAGAACCGAATATCAATATACCATAGAAAAACCTCAGAGTAAGTACTCAATTCCTTGAAAAGGAGACAATCTTAGATAATAAGCCTCTTCGAGGGGGCAACCTCCTTTTACCCCACATAAATGTTAAAGTCCAAGATGACTCCAATTGAAAATGTCTCCTTGGTATATATAGGAGACTAGGAGGTATAATTACAACTAATGGAATAAAGCCGACATAAATAAAATCACATTACTAATGTAATATGCCCCAATTAAGGGGTAATGAGCCAATATTAGGGCTTAACAATTGTAATAGTTTGAAATCGCAGTTTCTTGGATGGATTATAGTGACATGCCCCTTGGTTTACATTACAGTTGATTATGTGTTGTCTGTGAGCAATAACCATGATTATTTTCCCCCTCATTTTAACATTTTTCGCTCAATACAAACCCCTCGCATATCCCAGGACCTTTTTTTTCACCCCATGCTCATTGACAACAATTAAACGATTTGTATGGATTGGATTGCATGAGTCTGATATGTTGCTGAGCCAAAATTTATTTCATATTTTTAAGGATTTGCCATGTACAGTTGTTAAAGGAACTATTTTCTAATCAATTATGGATACAGGAATGACTTTTTCAAGAAAAAGGTTGAATACTGAGGCCCACCATGCCCCTAACAAAGGGAAAGCCACTATTGCCCCTTCCTCACCTTCAAATGATTCTAATAAATATGTGTCCTCTCGCATGCATTTGAGGGACGATTGTTCTCATTTGATCAACGAGATTAAGCCTAAAGGCTCCACACATCCTAAGGAAAATTCAGAAAGACTAAAAGGTGATAGTAGCAACAAGGGAAAGATTGCCTCACAGTCTGGGAAATATGGATTTTATGTTTTATTTTATTTATTGTTGATGCCAGTTGACTTCATAAATTTTGGACAACATGTTTTTTTTTTTTTATATATATGAGTGATATATTTTGGAGATAATTTCAAAAATCATGAGATAAATTGTCAAACATGAATGTGATGATGGGAGTCACAAGGAGGGATATTTTTGTCTAATCAACTAGTTATGTTATGATTGTTAAGAGCTAAAGGGAGTCACAAGGGTCTCACCTACTAGTTATTTTTTATTTAAAACCCTTATTATAATTTATTTCCTTTCCCCCTAACTAAAAAGTTGGTTGAGCTTTTAGTTAACTTAACTAATGAAGTAGTTCAACTACTTCAACCAATTCTAATTTGCTTAAAGGCAAAAGGAAAGGGAGGAACAAAAGGAAGATAGAAGGAGAAGCATACTAAGGTTTTCTCTTTGAGTTTGAGTTGAGATAGTTCAGTTTTCATTCATTCCTTAAGTTATCACAAGCCTAATTTTTTTTTATAATAGCATGGTCTTATTGTAAACAACAAGATTCAGGGCTGAATTACATCATTCAAACACTTGTTTTTCAGAGCTGTTGATATATATTTGATATTTTGTGTAGACTTGTTTGTTTGTGAATTATTTTTCATGACTGACAAAGGCTATTGTGCAGAGTCGAGTGGGCAATAATCTGTGGCAAACTAATCCATGTTTTAGAGTTCAGTTTTTTATTTTATATCAGAGATCGTTTTGTATGTTTCACCGGGGACGTCTAATTTTGACTTTGGTCCAAAAATTCTTCACAAAAATTTGTAAAAAGGATGACTCTTTGATGAATTGGAATGAAATAAGGGATTTATTTATGTCTCATATGTTTTGATTATCGACTTGGTGTCTTTACTTTTGTCTTTACATTTATTTCAATAACTGTTATATTCAGGAAATCATATAAATAATGAATTTTCCAGCAAGTTTTTATTTACAAAAAGACTAGCCTAAGCACTTGTAATTAATAATTGTGAGTTAGGATATTAATTTTGATGGCTATAAACATAGGTTCATATTCCCGTCTATTTTTATTTAGCTAAGAAAAATATGAAAATTCTTGAGTAAGATCATTTCATATCTTTTCCTCAACAACCACTATCTATGAATCCAATCGTACAACAATATGAAGGATTCCAAGTGAAACAACATCGGTCAATAATTCGATGAAAACACTGTATTCCACAATATTGTTAGTTACACGACCAAGGAAAACACCATGTAGACTAATCAATTCATCTGTAGGTGCATAGGTTGCCCAAGAAATAGACGCTAAGTTTTGAGTACTGCGACTAGCGCCATCGTCGAAGACAATGTAGGGTAGTGAAGACACCGACATATGGAAACCAAGCACAACACAAGGTAAGAAGCTAAAGGTTGAAACCAAACAATGAAAAAGCACACAAGAGTATTATACACTAAAATACGAGCACTCATGCAAAAATGACTTAAGCATAGTACTTATTCAAGTAAAGCCCATTTCTAGGTTCACTCAAAGGGATTCCATCATAATCAACCAGCTCATAATCTCCCTTCTCCAATACTCATTTGACAATATAGGGACCCTGCCACATGGGCTCAAATTTACCAGCCCCTTTAAGATCATGATCTTGCTCGTAAAGGAGAACTATATCACCTTTAGAAAATACACATGGATTGACATGCTTGTCATATTGGGCTTTAACACGTTTCTTCTGAGTTTCAATAACTAAGGTGGCATCGCGACTGGTTTCGTCGAGTTGCATCAAATACAAAAGATGCTCCTCTTCAGCGGAGGTGTTGGGGATAATTTCAATGGCTAGTTTCAAAGATGGTATTTCACAGTCAATTGACAAGATGGATTTGATACCATAAACTAACTGGAAAGGTGTAAATCCCATGAAAGATTTAACAGATGTCCGATGGGCCAATAATGCTAAGAACAACATCGTGTGCCAATTTGTCTTATGAATTCCTATCATCCGTCGAAGCATGGTAGTGAGAAACTTGTTGATCACTTCAACCTGGCCATCAGCCTGTGGATAATAGGGGGTTGAGTTTTCATGGAGAAGACTCAACTTCTCAGTGAGTTCAGATATCATAAATATTTGAAAATGACTACCATGATCAGTAACGATGGCTTGGGGGACACCAAATCTAGTAATGATATGATTGAATATGAACAATGTTGTAGTTTTCCAGTGTTATCAAATGTAGGCATCGCCTCGGCCCATTTAGTGAAATAATCCATAGCTACAATGATGTATCCATTCCCCCCGACTGAGTGAGGGTTACATGTCATGAAGTCAATGCCCCATTTGGCGAATGGACCAATAGAAACTATAGGATGTAAGGGATAAGGATGAGATATTATCCTATTATTATAATTTTGGAAAGCATGGCATTTCTAGATGGCAGTATTCAGTCCTTAAACAAATAAGGACAGAAATAACCCGCTCATAAGATATTTTGGGCAGTGGAATACCCAGACATATGACCGCCACATGCTCCAGAGTGACATTCATTCAAAGTTTTCTCAGCTTCATTGTAATTGATACATCGTCGAAAAATGGAATCAATGTTGCGGAGGTAAAGGGTATCACCAAGAATGATGTATTGGTGGGCTTGATATCGTATACGACGACGATCTATACTAGATAGATCAGGCTAGAAAGTTTGAGCCTAGAGATAGATAATAATATATCTGTACCATATGTCATTAAAATTGATCAAAATAAGGGATTCGTCAGGAAAGTAATCCTCTGCCACATTTTCTGTCTCAGCAGAGGGAAGGTCACATATCAGTTCGAAAAAAACCAAAGATATTTTTGACTTAGCACGTTCAAACTTCAAGTCAAACTCCTAGAGAATAACTATCCATTTGGAGTACTTTCCCCCTAGAAATTTTTGAGTAAGGATATGTTGCATGGGGTTGCAATCGAAAATAACAATGGTTCTGCGTAATAAGATATAATGATGAAAACGTTGGACAGCTTGAACAGTTGCCAAGGCCAGTTTCTCCACATGTAGGTATTTTTTCTTGGTAGCCGTGAGACTCCGAATCAAATAGTATATCACATGCCTGTCATGTGAATCATCCTCTTGGACTAAGACCATAGCAATGGTAGAGTCTGAAGCAACTAAGTAGAGGAATTAATCTCGGTTATAGTCAGGGGGAAACAATAATGGTGTATGGGTTAAGGAAAGTTTCAAAGCTTCAAAGGCTTTGTTTGCAGTATCATCCCACACAAAATTGTAACCTTTCTTGAGTAGCTGAGTGAATCCTTTAGCCATTTCAGCATAATTGGGGATGAATCGATGAAAAAATTTTGCCTTCCCTTGCAAACTTTGGAGCTGGCGTAGTGTGGAAGGAGGAGTTAGATTAAGAATAACCTCAACCTTCAAGGGCTCTACTCGAATCCCATGTATCAACATGATAAAACCAAGAAGTCAGAGAGACTCCACACAAAAAACACATTTGTGTGGGTTCAAACGTATGTGATAATAACGACAATGTAGGAAACTAGCCCTTAAATGTGTCGAGTGATCTTGGTGACGCATGGAATGCGTTGGGAGGTCATCAAGATAGGGTTTCAAAATGTACTTAATAGCATGAAAAGTGTAATACATAGCACACTGAAAGGTTGCACCAGCGTTCTTGAGACCAATGGGTAATTTCCGGTAGGCAAAGGTTCCCCAAGGGAAAATAAAAGAAGTCTTATATTGATCCATTGGTAAAATATTAATTTGATTATAACTAGAGAAATCGTCCATCAAGGAGAAGATTTCACTCCCAACACAATCGTCAACAATCTGATTGACGAAAGGGGTAGGATAATTTTCCTTAGGACAGGCTTTATTTATATCCATATAATATACGCAAACACGGATCTTACCTTCTTTATTATTTACCAGAACAAGATTGGATATCCACTTGGTCAAAGCCACAGGATAGACAAAGCCAACTTTAAGAAGTTTTTCAAATTCAATCTTGATAGTAGCGGCTTTACGTGGATGGAATGGGTGAAGTCTCTCTCGGACGGGTTTAGAATCTAGATATTTCTTAATTTCATGCACAACAATATTAGGATCAATACCTGGCATTTATTCATAACTCAAGGAAAAAACGTCAAAGAATTCCTGAAAAAGGGCTTTATAGGTGCAGACCTCATCACTAGAACATGAGGCACTGATATGGACATTTTCCATGACTCTGGGTTTAATCGATATGTCAAGAGGTATGGTAGGTGAAATGTTACTCAAGTTCCCTTCATACAACACATCGTGCGTTGACACAAGAACTGAAGAAATAACAACAATGGTCGACAAAGTCGAAATCCGTTGGAAGGTCTCTATGGTATCACATTCTAGGAAAATAATGGAACGATGATGTCCATCATCCCATGGAGTATATTCTGTAGACATGAATAACATGATAATCTCATTAGTAGGAAAGATCACGTGGAACAGATCATGAGATTAATCACAAAGAGAAGGAGGAGAGGGGTTTTCTGATTGAATATCTTGATAAGCAGATTCGACTAGACTTAAAGGAATTTTGTCGTCGTAACGAAGGTAATCACCAGATCTAGGTACTACCCATGGGTCATATGACTCAGAGGTTTCACGAACAATGGTTGGGATCAGGTTAATTGAGGAAACAAGAGGAGGGGGGATATCGGGTGGTGGGATTGGAAATGTACCCATCAAAGTTGAATCTTTTAAAAGACCCACACCGACATTCTCGTAACCAGGGCGTGTCTTCAAGATAAAAGGCACATTTCTAGTATGGGAATCATAATTAAATAAGGCTATTTGGTTGACAGTAATGACCTTTCCTTGTTGTGGGAATCGTAACACATGGAAAATGGTAGACACAACTACAGGCATGGAATCAATCTAGCTACAACCAAGTAGAATATTATAATCCAGAGGTGCATCGAATACCTCAACCTCTACATTGATCAATTTACCTTCCAACATAATAGACAATGAAGGAAGAACATAGTAAGGTTTAAAACCTGTACCATTGAAGGCCTTAAGTGTATTGTGTGATTCAGTGAGGGAAGGAGAGTCGATAGCTTTCCAACAAGTAACAGACATAATGCAAGTCGAGGCTCCTTCATCAATAACAGTTCTACAGATATTCTTTTTTTCAACAACAACTTGGATCTGAAATGCTAACTCAGGAGGAAGCCTTGGAATGTGATATTCCAAGTCAAAGATTATCAAATTAGTATCTGTAGGATCAATTCCACCAATGGCCTTTAATAGTTCCTTACATTGAGTAGGGAAACTTTGAAGGACTTCAAGAGCCAACATCATAGAGGGTTCTTGCGCAAGGTCTTCTACAATACTATAGTTTTGGGTAGCACGTGTGTGAGGGTTGCACGCAGACTTTTGAGAAATGACCTTGGGAGGAGGGAGAAGAACTATATCAAGACCCAGTCTTTCGAGATGAAGAGGACCGTTTGGAGGTGAGTTTGGAGGTGAATTTGGAGGAGAAGGTTGAACCAATGAAGGTAGTATATCATCAACGCTCTCTTTTGACGTATAGTAATCTTTGGTTCGAGTTGTGACTGCAACTTCATTCTTTTTAGAGTCACTAGTACACATAAGAACATAAGATGATGTAGAAGGAGAAGCTTAGTCATGAATGACAAGTTGGGCCTGCAGTTGAGAAGGGAAAGGTTCTGACAAAACAACGAGTGTAGAAGGTTTCCTAGTCCCTTGGAGGAACTTAGTAACCTCAACGTGTCTTGGAAAATATTTCGTGTAATGATTGTCACCACAAATAAGACAAGGGTAACGAGGTTTACATTTATCTTTCTCATCAACGGTATACATTTTGGATTTATCAGATTGTGGATTATTATTTTTATCCTCCTTGTTCTTACCCTTCCCTTTATTTTTATTTTTATTCTTCCCGGTAAGTGTGGATTGAAAAAAATTAACTTCAACAGTCTTACCGAAGGGAGTAGGAGTAGGAGTATTTTGTACATTAGAATTATTAGATTTCGGATTGGTGTGACCGGCATACGTAGAATGAGTCTCGGCATGAAAGGTGACAATCACACCATCAACAGCATGAGAAGTTGTTGGAGGTGTTGGGGTAAGATTTTTGGAAGGATGAGGAGAGTCAGGGATCAAATTGTAAAGTGTTCATGTTTGTGAATAAACGAGATCTAGATACTGAGCACGACTAATCACCTTCTCTTCAGTGAAAACACCACCCATGGTGACATCATGAGAAATAGGTCCATTGAGTGATTTGGTAAACCACTCAGAAAATAGTTGATCAAGAAGAGGAACTTTGATTAAGCGTATTCTCCTCCTCCCCTCATGGATGTGATCAGAAATATGAGTGGACGAGGATTTTTTATTGTTTAAAAGAACTCAAAATTCTAGTTCCTGTCTCGTATCGAATTGGCAATTGGTATGTGTCAAAAGGGCCATGGCTAGGGTGTTAAAGTCATTAAAGAAACCTCATGGTAACTCAAAGTACCATTTTGTTGCCGAACCCGTGAGATTTCAATGGAAAATTTGTAATCTTATGGAATCGTCCATCAATGAGTTGGACAAACACCAAAGCTGGAAATTCATAACATGATTATTCGGGCCTTCACCCACTCGGATTTCAAACTTAGGAATTTTATATGGTAACTTGGTCGGTATGACGGGCCACTACGAAGAATTTAAAATAGGATCGTTCAAAATCCTAGACAAATCAGGAAAATCCAAAGTGGCCAGTAAAGGAAACTGTATGTTCACTTGAGGAAACTGGTAGTTCTAAGGGGGAAGCCACGTAGGTATACCAGTAGGACCATAATAAGTCTTTAAATAATTAGACAGTCTTGATAGGTTCGGTTGTGGAGGATTTTGAGGCAGATAGCCCACAGGGTTGGGTGGATTAGGTATGTTCCCTTTGATAGGAACATTAGATTGAAAGTTTTGACCCCAAGTGGGATTCAAATAACCTGGATATGGTTGATTGAGTTTAGGGGGTGAAACATAATTAACTTGAGGAAGTTTCCCCCCAAATGGTTGCAGATTTCCTTGGAAAGGAAGATTTCAAGGTTGAGATTGTAACACATGTACATGTTGTCCATAAATTGGGTTATGGACTCCAACTTGAGGTTTCTCCCCAGGTTGAGGTTGTCCCCCAATCTGAGGTTGTCCCCCAAATTGAGGTTTCCCCCCAGCCTAAGGTTGACCTCCAACAGAAATCTGGAAACCAAAAGCGATAGAATGACTAGTGCCCCCAACTAGATTGGGTCTAATAGGGTCATAATGATTAGATGCTCCTAACAAAGGTGGAGGAGTAACGTAAACCCCCCTAGAGATAATTTGGGCAAGTGTAGGAACAAATTGACTTATAGCGTTATACCTAGGAGGAACAAAAATTCTAGACCCTCCAGATGGATTCTGGGTAGGGATAGCAAAGAAAGTGTTCAAATCTTTATACCCAGGGGGAAGTGACGGATTTGGTCTAGGTGGAAGTGGCATTCCAATAGGAGCTTGAGTGATAACCACATTTCTGGTAGAAACAATGGTAGCTTGTGGGGCCATAATACAATGGGCCATTTGGAGAGGAATAATTGAGTGAGAACCAACCAACAATTGGTTTGAAATAGTGGTGACACTATTGGTAGTACCAGTAAAATGATCTAAAGGTACCATATAGGTAAAAAACGTCTCAGGTTGATCGAGACTCGCTCCTAGGTTTCCATAAGATCACGTACTATCAAAGGGACAAAACTAGGATTGGAAGTTTCGACAGTGTGAGTCGGGGTCCTAAATGATTCACTATGAAAAAGTGGATCCTCTACTCTAGATCCTACGCTAGGTCCAGTAGGTACTCTAGTACTCTCAAAAACAATAATTTCTCCCGTTGAATTCATCCGGAGCAAATGTGCGTCATGTATAATACTCAATAATGGATTTTGGGGAAGTCGGAAAGCCTCTAAAGAATCCAAAACAATTTGAAATCCTTCTAAAGAGTGTGTGCTTCCAACCTTAGAAGCTACTTCATTATTGACTAATCCCTCAAGAGAGCCTTCTGGTGAGTTAGGAAGCAAAGGGATATAACCTTTCGGATCTTCTAGGAGTATCCCTTGCATCCTACATGAACGACTAAGGTCGATGTTTTCTTAAACAAGTAAAGAACGAAAAAAATCTATGGCCAACTAGAGAAAACAACCAACACTCACTAGTAAAATCTAGAAATCAAACCAAGCAAACAAACCTTCTTATTTCAAAGTCACTAGTTGGTGATGAAATCCAACGTCAAGAAATCAAGACAAGAAGGGGTTGGGATAAAGCGGGTGGAAAAGTTACGTTGACGACCTAATTAACAGACTTATACCCTGGTGCAAGCTCCCACACATAATCGTGGGTATACCCTCCAAGGAGCCCGAGTGAGTTTAGCCAACGTCGATTCCAGGTATCGTGAATACTTTCCCCTCCATAGTCACCTCATGTAAAGACCCTAAAGAGATAGGCTACTAAGGTTACCAACTACAACAATGATGTTTGGGGAAACAGTCGACAGTCCGATCCATGCGTAAAGGTAGGGTATCTATCCCAAAATCAACTCGAGAGGATCGCACACATAATCGTGGGTATACCTTCAAGTGACCCCCAATAATATGCACAATATCTACACCAATACCAACAAAGAAGGGTGAGTAACTCTGCCAGTCCTAATGCGACCTCGTGATTGACCCTTTTGTTAGAAGGGCTTCCCAAGACAAAATGTAGAAATTGGATTTGAACTCTCCCTATCACAAGATACTATTGTTTGTTTTGATGCTTTGGCGAGTGTGCCTTAGAACCTTTTCCAAAGCATTATCCTAGCTAATGTTGGTGAAAAGAATCCCTAGAAAATAAAAGTTGCTAATAAATTTTAAATTTACGCTATGTTTTAATGGTTGTTGTTTACTCAAAAGGGAGATGAAAATGAAATTGTTGATGTTGTGACCTTGACCCAGTAAAATGAAAAAAGAGATAAATGTGCATTTTTTCAATTCAATGAACTCTAATTACAGTAGGGAGAAGGTATTATTTTGAAGTACAAAAATCTATGAATTGCAATTTATTAATTTCGAATGAACACAATTCCAAATAACCATGAACTACAAAATTTTCCAATTCTTCTCTTTAACAAATATTTTGAATGTAAAAATTTTCTCATGAAAGATTACTAAAAAGAATAAATGAATTCAATCCTTCCTTTTCAAAACAAAGTCAGAGATGTGATGAAGAAAGGAAAATGTAATCCAAGAAAATCAAGACATTCAAAACACAATTCCCAAATCAAATTCTCAATATAGACAAAAAAGAAAAAGACAAGAAAACCTTTTGTCATATGCAAGAAAAAAGTGTTTCTTAATCAAAAAACAATATGGAAAGTAAAATCAATCCAAAAATTCATACAAACCAAAGAACCTTTGTCAAACAAGAACTCAGATCAAAGATCAAGAGATTTTATCCTTGCGACAAAGATGAAAAACAAAAAACTTGCAAAATGCAAAGAAAGACGTTCAATCATTGAAAAAGAACCACAAGAAATCTTTAAACTCATGAATCAATCAAACACTAGCATCAGAAGTTCACCCTAGGAAACTAAGGCAAATCTGGGTGATAAAATACAAATTGACTCACTCCAACAAATTCTAGAGGAGTCATCGCAGGCTGGGTATGGGACATAGTGCGACGAACAAAGGTCGTCATAGGCTACTAGAAGAGCACAGTGCGATGTTGTAGCATTGTATTGGTCAAGCATGATGCGATGTCTAAGGGTCGTCGTAGGGTGCCAGTATGGAGCAGTGTGATGATCTCTATAAATGAAGAAAAAATGGGAGAAAGACAAAAAATCTAATTGAACTTCTAGACCCAGGGAGTATAGATGGATCACCCACAAACTCAAAGAGTGAATTTAATTAAAGGTAGGATAAAAACAAATGGGAAGAAACAAATCAAAATTAATTCGTATCCCCAGTATGGTCGCCAATTTTTTTATGGGATTAATCGGTAAATGTGGACATAAATAGATCTCCCTAAATCCACCTGGATCTAGAACAAAATAGAAAATGATATGATGTTTTCCCTAAGTTCTAACTATTGAGTTTACTATTTAACAAGAGATAGACAACATACCATTTAAATGTCACTTCCTCCTACCATTGCCATCCTAGCCCCACTCTGGTGATCCTGTGATATTGGATCTGCAAGGGAGCACAAGCCAACCAAAGTGAAAGAAATACAATGAACTTAACAAGAATCTATGTATGTGATCAAGAAATCATACAATAAAACAAGACAAGTTTGATGGGAAAGAAACATATCACTATATCATATTAAAATGAAAGTGGAGATTACAACCAAAGCCTTGATGTCGAAAGGTCCCCTTTCGATGACCCTTTCTTCAACACACA
>JASDQU010313118.1:0-13503 GCA_032191745.1 Picea mariana | reverse complement strand
GGCCCTGCCATTGCAGCACCATCAAGCCTAACTCTCCCGTCCTTAGATTTAGATTCTTCTAAGCCATTAGCCTTACTCCTTGACTCCATTTACCCTAAGGCACTAGTCTAAACCTAAAAACAACCTTTTTCAAACTCTTAATTTAAAACCCTAACTAACCCTAGCGTTATTACTAACCCTAACCCTAAGATGACATCATGCCTTTAATGAACTTTTGATTGGTTTAAAAATTGCGGCTAGGTCATCATTTGTTTGGCATTGATGTGTTGAATATTTTCATGGGTCTAATTTGCAAAACGTTCACCTCTTTGCCCCTTAAACTAACCTCAAATTAGGGCTGACGTCACCTTTGTAACAGCAGCAATATTGATGACGTCAGGCCTCTTTTCAACCATTGTTTGAGTGTAAAACCTTGTGATTTGGTTGGCATTTGAAGTATAGATTATTTTCTTTGGTTTAATGTGCAAAACGTTCACTTTTTGCCTTCCAAAAACCAGCATGAATTAGGGCTGACGTCACCCTCAATCTGCAATTGTGACGCAACAACAATATTTATATATGAGCAGATTTATGATATTTAATGCATTGTAATAACTTAAAGATTGATTGTGTACATTGAATGCCTTTGTCATTTTATATTTATTGAAGAAGTAATATTATATGTCATTGTCTTTATTTGTAATCATTGACTTCATCAATAATTACATTTCATCATTGCTCATATATATATTGAAGATAGTCATTAATATTTGAAGTACTAACCACTGCAGCACGTTCTAGTTCTTTTGTCTTGTCTCGCAAACAGGTGCCTTTCTCAGTGGAATACCTTCACTCTTGACTATCTCTTTTGGCAGTAATCTGTGAAAGGAAACTTTTATCTCGATCCATTAGACCTTTAGCCCTTTCAGAAACCCAGATTACTAGGGACGTCTCCCTTGGGATTAGCCACCCTAAATAGAAAGAGCTCCCCATCGAGGTGACAGTGGGTGGGGAAGCTCCTGTTACGCCAGTTTGAAACCTTGACTCAAGCTACCTAAACTCTTCCTACAAACTGTGCGATAACAGGTACCACCAATCATGAGCTTTGCCATCCAAGTGCATGGTGGCAAACTTGATGGCTTCCATATCTCTCATGGGGTTAAGCTGTAGATAAGTATCCAACTTCTGTACCCACGCCTGTGCTGTCATTTTGGATGTGCCATCAAAGTATGGGATTTCTATCCTCCCCATCCTTCATTCCAGCTCATAATTTCTTATGTGGTTCTGCTTAGGTTTATTTTTGAACTTAAGTTGGCAGTATTGATCCAGGGACATCTGTCTCTAAATTCCCAAGTCTAGCTCATGGTACTCCCTGGTACACTGAACCATCTTCTCAAGAAAATCATCCACCTGTTCCCGCTATGACTGTCCATCTGTGAACGTAAGTATGGTCTAGGAGTAGCCCTGCTACCCATTTGCCCATGTGGGGTGGCCCCTCCATGGCTCCCTTCAGACTGATGATAGGGAATCTACTCAGTGTTATACCTAGGAGCCTTCTCTGGGTTGTACCTATTTCCACCCTGTGAACCACCAGTCTCTCTGTTTTCATATATCTCTGGACCTTTCCCCTTATGAGTTATCTGCAGTAATAGATCGACTATCCTAGTCTGGTTCTCATCCACCTTCCTTAGGTTATCATCTACCTTTTTCAAGGTCTTAGTAATTTCGGCTTGTCCTCTGCGGGTTATGTCATAGTTCTCCTGTAGGTGAATGACCAATTTACTTTCTGTTTGGTTTATGCATTTATTGAATTCTCTTGCCAAGTAAGCCAAGCCCTGGGATTCACCTTCCTCACTTGAACCCTCCATTTCGGCCTCTGTTTCACTTGCCTGTTTCTTCTTTTTGCCCATGTATATACCACTGTACCGATGCATGCCTAACCCTCACAAGATGAGAGGATCAGAGCTCTGATACCACTGTAATGATCCCAAGACAATTTTTTGCTTGAAACCACTAACTACCACTGTTGTGTTTATTGATTATTTGATGTGCAGGTGGCTATTGATGTTTCGACCTTAAGGTTGGTTCTAGTTATTTAGATAGTGTTCATACAAGATCTATCCAATACATGCAAGATCACAACAATACTCAAGATATGGAAAACACAAGCATAGATCTGACCTTTATTATGAAAAACATGAACTTGATACAATATAGAGCAGATCTGGAATAGTCCTCAGATGGCTCCAATAGATAATAGATATGAGATGCTACAAAATGCTCCCGAGAATACAAAAGATGCCTCCAAAGGCTGAATACAATCTGAAGACCCAAGATGACAACAATAAGTGAACGCCCACCCCCCCTGGGCTGCCGGTACGTCCTATTGGCTGAAAGGGACCAATATTTCGGCCTAGTTGAAGGAGATGCTCAAATCGTGCCAAACTCCATCAAAATGTAGATCGGGACCAAGGAAACCCCTCCCGGAAGTCTGAAGCTCAAATACTCAATCCTCCTCCACCAATGGTTGAAACCCTAATGCAGTCTGCACCCTCCTGAAGCCCTGAATAGCTCAATAAGTCGTTATGAATGAAGGACAATTCCAAAATCTCTGAAACTCTCTAGAATGGTAGATCAAGCTATGGAAATCCCTTAGGAGAAGTTTCAGGTCCAGATTCTAGGTAGAACTCCCTAGATCTGAGAAATATTGAATCACAAGATGCCCTCCTTGCCTCAAGGCCGTCCCAATCTGTAACTGAAGATTTTATGGTGATAACTCTTCAAGAAAACCTCCAAAATGATGGTCAAGGACCTGCAAATAGAACCCAAGTGTCGGAATACCCCCAAGCTCTCATGATTGGCTGGATCGAGCTCTTCTTCAAGATATGGTGTGCCCCTGCTGGAAATTCCTGAACAATACAACCCTGCTGCTCTCCTGAATCGATAGGTGGATCTGTGATGAGTGTAGAATGGTGTGGGTGGATTATTTCATCCTCGAGACCAAGCTTGGAACAAGGTGAGTGGGTCTTTCACCACTGAGTTGCTCACAAGGGTTTGTGACAGCACAACCCTCAAACTGTATGCTCAAGAGCAATAACAAGCAAATACCAAAATCCAGAATGCCCAAGAAGTGCACCCTAGCCTTCTCTTTATACTTTTTCTTCTATTTTCCTGTTGAGTTAACTTAACTCCTAGAGTTAACCATAACTCCAACTCCAACTCTTCTATTTCTTCATTGAGTTATCTTTTAACTCTTTTTTTTCACCTTTTTATCAAGTCAACTTAAGAATATAACCTTAGTTTGGTTGAACTTTTCCCTCAGTGTGAGACTATGGCCTAGTGGGGACACCTAGACCATTAAGTCTTCCAAACCTCTTCATCAAGAGGTGGGGGACATTACAAGATATAGGAAGACCTTGTATGGATTCAAACAACTTGATGCAGAGTATCTAATATACAACATAAGCGTGGTGAAAAATTTCTATCATAGAGATAGTGTATCGAAATAGTTACTCAGAAGTCTAGGATGATGGATTGCTAATCCATGGCAATCTCTCGTGATGATAGAAGAAGTGTTACTTGGATATGTTTCAGTTTGAGCCTTGCCACGATGTCATGAGCTAGCAGAAAACAAAAGTGTTGAATTCGGCCATGATATATTGTAATGATCAGAGCTATATGAAGCCTTCAGAGAAAACCAATGTTCCATGACAGACTGACGTACATTGAGATCAAGCATTACATTCTCCATGATGAAGTCCAAAAAAGAGAAGTGGTTCTCCAATATATCTCAACAGATGAGAAGATAGCAGATATTTTGGTAAAGCCTCTGTACAAGATGAAAAAGTTTTCATACTTAAGAAACAAGGTGGGGCTCGTGGAGACGACTTCCTTATTGAAAAAGGAAGAGATTACTCCCAGGTTGGGAGGGAGCACTGATGTGTTATTGATTTATGGAAAATCATTTTTTAGTTCTAAAAATGGTCCAGGATGAGCAGTTCCTTTCCAGTTCGGAAAGTGGTTTGAGATTTCTGACAGACATGCATTTTCCAGTTCAGAAAATGGTTTAGATCGGACAGTCATTTTCGTAATGAAAATGGCTCAATAGATTGTTGATGTACCATAGACAACAATTCCCCTTGTGGCCAGTGTGGGGGAATGGTCTAGTACAGTCATTCTTCTTGGCAGTCACTCTAAGTAGTGGTCAAGTAGAATGGTCCGCCTCGTCGGGCAGTCATTCTTTCGAAGTTCACAGTTGTGAGCAGTTTCAAAGAATGGTCCATTTTGGAGGTTGGTGCAGGACAATCATTTCCATTAGGAAATGGTCCGAATAGTCATTCCCTAGGGCAGACTTATTCTATCCAGGTTGCACTATGATTAGTGTTAGAGGAATGTCGCAATTAGGTGAATGGTCCAGGTTCAGCAATCGGGGACAGGCATTCCCTAGGGCAGACTCATTCTCTCCAGGTTGCACTATGACTAGTGCCCAAGGAATGGCCCAATTAGGTGAATGGTCCAGGCTCAGAAATCAGGGACAGTTATTTTTCTATGCTTGAGAAGAATAGTCCAGATAACCCATGGCTGATGTTTTACCTTCTGAGGGAAGATGCTCTTCCATATCTCACAGATGTGAGTGGAAGAATGGCTCAGATGACTTAGTTTATATCATGATATTGTTTTATGCAGGTTGATATCGAATGATATGATTGCTATGGAAACTGTATGTCTCTGGACAGTAGATGTATCCTACTGTGATGGATGTGTTCCACTGGTTGTGACTATGTGTCACTGATTAAGTAGCCATGTGCTAATTGGTGTGGTTGTGTACCACTGGATAGTAGTTGTGTACTACTATGGATAAACACAGTTGTGTTCTATTGAATGGGATTGTTCTGATTTCCATGTAGACTATCAGTAGTGTTGGAAATGATTATTAGCTAGATGAATATTCAGTGTGCTGGAGGACAGACATTCTCCAGATGGAAAATGGTCCAAGACATTTATTCTTCTAGGACGTATGTCTGGATTAGAAGAATAGTCCTTGTATCCCATGGCGTGGCTTCCAACATCTATTGAAATAGTTATTCTTTTAGGACATATGTCCGGATTAGAAGAATGGTTCTTGTAGCACTCTGTGGAGTGAGTGACTTATTCAGCATCATGCCTGATTACTCAGATGGAGTATGGCTTCGAGAGATGATGCAGTTGATGCTATCAGATGATACTGATAGTGATGATGGTGCTCGTGATATAATCATGAGATAACATGTGTGGCTATGATGATGCTACCAGTTGAATGGTATGTTTGTGCTCAAGACCATTGCTTTCAATATCTCCCTAGCTAGGAGGGAGTGTTGATATTATGGTAGCTACAGGAGGGATTAACCTCCACATATAACCCTGACAAGAATAGAATATTCCAGAAAGCAAGAAGAAACCCTAAAGCATTGGACATAACCCTAGAAGACAAGTCGACTAAAGGAAATATGTAATATTGAGTTTTTAGCCTCCAGAATGAGAAGTCGGCCCAGACAACTGAGGAGGAGCAGTATAAATACAGGACGCCAAAGCTCACTTGAGAGACACAACTCGCAACTGCAGAAATCTAGTGCGCATTGCAGAAATTCAACGAGTGCACAAGTCTGGAGAGTAGTTGCAGCTGCAGCTACTGCAACTAGTATTTTCTATTTTAGACTTGGACTTTCTTTTGATTATGGTTTGGATTTTCTGCTTGGTACACTAGCTCTAGAGAGTGGTACGCTACCTTGATTGGCTTTTGGACGTAGGGTTTGCTTCCAGAATTATTCTCTCTGTCAAGGTTAAGGTGCTCAGGGGTGGCTTCGGCCTATGGTTGGGTGACAATATTACTATATTGTCTATTGGTTAAACGAGCACACCTATTATTTCTAACACCAAGGACAAGAATTTGGTAGGAACCAAGTGGATATTCAAAAACAAACTCAATGAAAATGGACAGATCATGAAGAACAAAGAAAGATTAGTATGCAAGGGATATGCCCAAGTGGAAGGTATTGAATTTGAAGAGACTTTTTCCCTAGTAGTAAGACTAGAGGCCATCAAAATGTTCCTGGCATTTGCATGCTTTAGAAACTTCAAAATTTATCAAACAAATGTCAAGTCGGCATTTCTGAATGGAACATTAGAAGAAGAAGTATATATTGAGCAACCAAAAGGATTCATATTAACAGAAAATCAGGACCATGTGTGCAACTAAAGAAGGCTTTGTATGGTCTTAAACAAACTCCTAGAGCATGGTTCTCAAGACTTGATCAGTATCTGCAAAAACAGGGATATAAGAGAGGGACCACAGACAACAACCTATATATCAAAATTGAGGATCAAGATATGATTTTTGTGGTGGTATATGTAGATAATATCATATTTGGAAGTAATCTTATTATACTAAAAAAAATGTTTTCTAAAAAAATGAAGAAAGAGTTTAAAATGTCTATGCTATGCTAAGGAAACTGACTTTTTTCCTAGGTTTACAAGTCACTCAAACAAATAATGGAATATTCATTTCCCAAATTAAATATATCAAAGAAATGCTAAAATTTTTCCAATTGGAAGACAGTAAACCCATGTGCACTCCCATGGTCACATGATGCAAACTAAGCCTAGATGATGATTCACCAAGAGTAGACCAAACCATGTAAAGATCAATGGTTGGTAGCCTATTATATGCAACAACAACAAGACCATATATCTTGCAGGTTGTAGGAGTAGTAGTTAGATTTCAATTTGCACCTAAAGAAACTCACATGAAGGCAGTAAAAGGATATTCAAATATCTCAAAGGAACCTTGGAGTTTGGTTTATGGTTTCCAAAAACAAAATATTTTACATTAACTGCATATATTGATGCAGATTGGGCTGGTAGTGTAGATGACAAGAAAAGTACTAGTGGAGGAGAATTCTACCTGGGAAAATGTCTAATATCATGGTTAAGTAAAAAGAAGACATCTATATCACTATCTACAGTAGAAGAAGAGTACATTGTTGGTGCATCTTGTTGCACACAAGTGATGTGGATGAAACATACCCTAGAGGATGTACAAGTGAAATATGATCATCTGATCACATTAACCGTGACAACACCTGTGCCATAAATATCTCTAAGAATCCTGTTATGCATTCTAAAACCAAGTATATCCCAATTAAATACCATTTTCTAAGAGATCAGGTTTCTCAAAAGGTAGTCAAAGTGGAATATGTTGATACTAAAGAGCAAATTGCAAATATATTTACAAAACCTCTATCAATAAGTACTTTTGAAAATCTTTGATAGAAATTGGGAGTAATTCCCATACCTCATTAAAAACCACAAAATCAGAAGGAGCACATGGACAGGGGGAGCAAAGAAAGTCCCTTCTGTCATTGCTCTCAAAGGGGGATGATCAATAGTAAAATTTAGTTACCAAGTTAAAATAAAGGGTTCTTACTGTGTTTCCATCAATGCCAAAGGGGGAGAATGTTAGACAGTGTTGTCATTGATATAAAAAAGGGGATGAATCTAATTGATCGAAGAGAAGCTCAGAAGAGATTACAACACAAAACACATGCAGAACGTAGAGCAGTGGAACTCCACAATCAGGTCAATCTACCATCGGGATGTCGAAAACTTGTGAAAAACATGCAGAATGTAGAATAGTGGAAATCCACAGTGGGGACAATCGATCATTGGGATGTTGGGAACTTGTGAAAAACACATAGAACATAGAACAATGGAACTCCACAGTCGGATCAATCAACAATGGGGATGTCGGGAACTTGTGAAAATTTCTTAAGTTTAAACATTACCTCCGACTCCGACTTAGAATTACATTGTCTCCGACTTTAACTTAGATAGAATTCGACTTACAGTACCTCCGATTCTGACTTAGACTTACACTGTCTCCGACTTTAACTTAAACAGAATTTGACTTTTAGTACCTCTGACTCCAACTCCGGCTTGGATAAACTTTGACTTGTATTGCCTTCGACTTTGACTTGGATAAACTTCGACTTACAATACCTCCGACTCCAACCCCAATAAACTTCAACTTGCATTGCTTTCGACTTTGACTTGGATGTTACAGTGCCTCTGACTCCAGCCCTGATAACTTCGACTTGCATTGCCTTCGACTTCGACTTGGATATTACAGTGCCTCCAACTCCAGCCCTGATAAACTTTGACTTCCATTGCCTTCAACTTCGACTTGGATAAACTTCGACTTACAATACCTCTGACTCCAGCCCTGATAAACTTCGACTTGCATTGCGTTTGACCTCTACTTGGATGAACTTCGACTTGCATTTTGACCGACTCAATTTTCCATTTCAACTTCCAGGTAGTCGACTCTACATTACTTTCCGACTCGACTTTGTGGCTTGATTGGTCAAGAATTTCCTGACGTATAAACAACCAGAGTACAGGTACAGGAAAAGTGCACCAGGACACTGAGTTCAAAATTTGATTTGAGATTATAGTAAACATGAGATTAAAATAAAAAGAGTCGAATCATGTTTAATCAACTGATAAAGGATAAAAGACATGATCAAGATAACTATGAAGTCAAGGCAAATGAACTTAAAGATGTAATTAGGTGGTGCTAGGGTAGATAGTAGGTGGCCACTAGTTATGCTCTCATCAATAAGTTTTTGCATTTTTACATTGATGAATTTGTTCAAACTTCATATTATTTGCATCCATATTCTATTTGTTTGAGTTCCTTTTTAGACAATCAGTTATACACTTTGATATATAGTTTATTGCAAATCTCTTGAAGACTAACAGGATGACACTAACATAGAATTTCCCTATTAAACGTTCTTAACATGCTACAAATTTTGTTTTGTTTTTTTATCTGACAAGCACTTACAATATTGTTTCTAGAGATTGGATGGCATTCGCTTCACTCAAGTGCTTTGTCCCAATGCAAGTGAAGATCTTCTTGCCAGGTATTCATGTAAAAGCTTTAGCTATAATATAAATCTGTCAAATCATGCAAGGTACTATGCAATTTGAGGTAATTTCATCAGGTGCTTTTAAATTGCTTTTGATTAATAACGAGATATCTTGAAGCTTTTCGTTTTAGGATACCTGAAATGGTGGGGAGTATCCACAGTTTGTTGCAAGCCTATGGGCAGGTATTCTATTATTATTATTCTATATCCTAACTCTTTAACTCCAACGGTTTTACATGACACGCCAATCGCATATCGTATTTACAATTTTGTCATTTTGAATCTTGGAAAAGAATTATGTGAGATTAGAGCAAAAAACTGAAAAATTAAATACGACTTATTTGTGCAAATAAGATGATTTAAACGACGAAATCTTTTCTTCTCCATTAACAGATGCTGTTTGTAGATGGGGTTTTTCATGCGGATCCACATGCAGGAAACCTATTACTGCTCCTTGATGGTAGGCTTGGATTGCTTGATTATGGGCAGGTAAGTGCACATTCCAACCTGCATGAAACATCTAGTCTCTTATAAAAAGCATGAATTTGTTAATGTTTGAATGTGCTCTTCCTGTATAATCTGTCGTGGGTAGTCCATGTTTTGGACATTGTGGTGTTTCTTAAATACTATGAAGATTCATAGGTCCACATAGATGGCATTCCTTTTTAACTTAAAAATTATTGGTATTATGTCTTTCATGTCAGTGCAAAGTACTCGATGCAGAAACTCGTCTCAAGCTAGCAAAAATAGTGCTTGCTTTAAGTGATAACGATGATGTTGAGATTGCCCGGGCCTTGCTTGATGCTGAGATGGTCTTTGAAAATATCACCGGGGACGACATATCTGTATCTGATTTTTCCACGGTGGCCCGGATTTTATTTGATGTAAGTTATGTGGAAGAGGCCACTGTATCTCCAACCGCGCAGAATTCCATCTTGCGAAGAACTCCTTTGAAATCATTTAATCGGGCATTATGGCTGGTACTTGAGTTATTTTAGTTTTCTCAATCTTAATGTCTTAATGCTGCATCATTTGCCTGTAGATCAATATTTCCATAGGCGCCTGAAGATTGCTTGGTGGTATTTTTATATGCAGGTGGTGCGTGCTATATTCATTCTTCGAGGTCTTTGTTTTATGTTGAAGATCGACACGTCTGCTGCTACAATTTGGCGACCTTATGCTTTAGTTGCCTTGCAAGCAAAACACTCATAATGTGTATTGGACCAAAGGAAAACATGTCATCACTCATTCATTTGCAAGTATTTTTGAGGAAGGTGTTGAGTGCTACTAGTTTGTTGTTCATCCATGTCCAGTATTTTTAAAACAGCGTATCCAACATGATAATGCATGTTATTCATTTATGCTCATGTTTTCAGTATTCATTATTCAGACCAAGAATTTTACATCAGAATCCTTTTTGTCAGAGGATGTTACTTTATGAGTTTCTCCCTTCCTTTTTTTTACTTTAGAATGTGTGGCCAAGGTTTGATCATCAATTTTGTATATGATAAGGCATTAGTGTTAACCACTAAACTAACCATTTGGCCTAAATATAAATGTAAAATTATTTACAGTCTGTATTTTTAACATAGGGCATTTGGACAATAGAAGTAATATATTGTATTATGTACTTGTTGAGATCAAATTTGGAAGAGGAGGTTGGACAATCTTGCTTGGTGAGAACCTATCAATTTTTCATTTTTGAAGCCGATAAAAATTTGGATTTAGTTTTGAATGTTGAAATGCAAACTTATGAAATGGACAAAAGAGGACAACTGCCACTTCAAGATCTCTCTTTGTAAAGTGCTTTGACTAACTAGTAAAGCACAACAATAGGAGGGGTAGGATAATAAGTAATTTTCCTTCCATTTTTTTTAGCTTTTCTAAGAGAGCCATTTCTTGTGGAGATAAAAAATTAGAAAGCCATTGTATTATAAATCTATCATTGATCCAATTTGGATATAGTCATGGGACAAACCCCAAAGGGAAACTGAGGATAAGTAACAATGGGTGATTGGATTTAAAAAGTGTGCATATTGACACCAAATTGTTTGTTTGAAGCATGAATGAAATGGGGAGGCACTTTTGTTACAAGGAAAAAGACAAGTTACTCACATTTTGATAGTTAGAGGAAAAGTTGAGATGGATAGTGATAATTGTTATCGCACAGTTTGTAGCAAGGATAAAAGGCTTGAGGTTTGAAGGTCAAACTGGCGTAACAGGAACCAATCCCACCCAATGTCACCACAATGGGATGGTTCTTTCTCTTTAGGGTGGTAAGGCCTAGGGGAGACGTCCCCGGTGACCTGGAGTTTTGAGAAGGTAAAGGATTACAGGATAAAGTAGCTATTCCCCCCTCACAAGTCACCACCGAGCAGATAGTCCGGCCAAAAGGCCAATAAAGTAAAACCCCCCAATGAGATATACCTGCCTAAGACAAAGCAACAACAAACTGATATGTGCAAGCTAGCTCAATGGGTTAGAACTTCATATAAATTAGTGACTATCTGATAAACATATAAGCAATTTGACAATAAATATTGACGAAGTTAATGTTTATAAAATAGTAATGAAAATAATCTCACTTCTTCAATAAATGCTAGAATAATGTGGCATTCAATGCAATAAATCAACACTTCATTCAATTAATGCCTTTAATCATCATTCAATTGCTCATAAAGAAAACGTCTAGCTGTACTGGTGATTTATAGCTAAAGATGACGACAACATATAGGGCTAGTTTCTTAGTTAGGGTTTCATTCAATGTATTGAGAGTAGTTCTGATCAAGTTCACTTCAATGCATGAGGTCTTTTAGGATCAATGCCTTAGGGTTAATGGAGTCAAATAATGAAAGACGCAAGAGCTAAAGGAGGAAAAAGTCAGAACGACTAAGGACTAGAGGGAGAAGCTTTGAGGTGTTGCTAAGGCAAGGCCTCAAAGTCAAAACCCTAGGGGAGAGAGGCTCACTTCGGTGTAGATGAACTAGGCCTTGGTGCTCTCTCATCCTTCTTTACTTCAATGGCAATCACGGCTAACTAAAGATGAAGCATAAAACCAAGACAAGAGGGTTTGATGAAGCAAAGTGTTGCTACAGCAAGGCTCTACCAGCAAACCCTAGAAAAATCAGCCCAAAGTGTAGAAAACCTAGGCTTTAGGGCGTCTCTCTCTTCTCAGCTTATAGAAGGTATGGCTAGCAAAAATGAAGAGGGAACGAGAGTGTAGCAACGGCTAGGCTCTCTCCTTTTTCAATAAATGGTTGAAAAATCTCTCTCAATGGGGACATGAGACAAGGACCTACTTGTGTGCTTGTCACCTAGGGTTTTATTCAGCAAAATTATAAATATATGCAAGAAATGAAACTACAACCATTCATTTAAGAAGTTTTGCAGAAAAATAGTTACATATCACCAAGAAATAGCATTGCAAACCCTAGTTGTAACACCTTCCATTAAGAGAAATGCCAAAACATGCCAAAAAGATCCTCCTTCAACAAGTGTGCATCACTAAATCAACCAACAACCCAAGAGAGGGTGCAAATTTCAGACCTTCTTATGGAGTGAATAAGTTGTGATTCTAAAATGAAGGTGAAAATCCTTCATTTATACCATTCCATGACCTAATTTTACATTTTAGGTCATGTAAAAGGCCGACAAGGCCAAAATACTAAAATCATACTGTTTTACATTAAATTGTCAAATTAAAACCCTAATCAAGTTGAAAAGAGACATGAATCCCCTCCAAAGGAGACGTTAGCCCTTTTTAGGGCAAATGGGGCATCCTGGAGCAAAACGTTAGCCCTCCTTGGGCTCCTCCATCATGCCACGCGTGCCAATACTGCCCAATCTACCTCCCAAGACGTCCACTAGGCTGGATGGCATCATGGTCATCAAGGGTGATGTCCCAGGCCTTCCAAGGCCAACGTTTCACTGAAAGAGGGTCAATCCCCCTAGGTCAAGCTCTGCCAAAGTGCCTCTGGTGGAACATCCTCTCCTTCTCTGGTGCAAATCCCCTGATCCATCTTTTTCTTATCTTTGCCCCCTAATGGGGTCTCGACATCCACCTGATGGGATCTTCAGCCCCATGGAGGTCGGAACTGATCATCTCCCCATGTGTATTAGTCCAAAATGGTACCTGTCCGTCGGGCATGGTCCTGCACATCCAAAGCTATGCCCTCCATGGGCTCATCAGTCACAAGGATCATAGCAATGTCAATCACATTTCATCATCAATATTATTAAACATGTGCATAAAATCCCTAATACATCAGTTAACAACTCAAAGACGTTACACAATCCTACAATACAAGTCTGGAGAAAAGGACAAGGCGTCCTATTGGGCTAGTGCCCACTGGAAAAGGGAAGTTCCTGGAAGAGACCTCATCCAAGCCATGTAAGTGGGTGATGTGGTCAGGGGAAGTCCAAGCATATGGGTGCAATGAGGGCCAAGGATGCAAGAAATGTTACCTATGGGTGCCTTTGTTAGAAGGCAAGTTGTACCTGTCCCGGATGCATTTTTTTCCAAGCCAATTCTTGTCTTTTATTCTTATTCTTTTCATTC
>JASDQU010313115.1:0-13386 GCA_032191745.1 Picea mariana | reverse complement strand
CTATACACCTCAACAGAATGGTGTTGCAGAACGAAGAATCGTACAATAATGGATATGGCAAGAAGCATGTTGAAAGGAAAGAATCTATCTAATGAATATTGGGCTGAAGCAGTAGCTTGTGCAGTTTATATATTGAACACAAGTCCAACAAAGATTGTGAGGGACATGATTCCTCAACAAGCATGGAGTGGTAAGCATCATAGTGTTTCTCATTTTAAAGTATCTGGTTGCATTACATATGCACATGTGCCTAAACAAACAAGGAGTGAATTGGATGATAAAAGTGAAAAATGCATTTTCATTGGTTATGATGAACAATCTAAGGCATATAAGTTGTTTAATCCTATATTAACCAATAAATTCATTGTAAGTAGAGATGTTGTATTCAAAGAGGAAGAATCATGGGATGGCAATATAGACAAGACAATTACAGGTACAAGAATACTATATGAAGAAAAAGGAGAAAAAGGTCTAGGAGAACAATCAAATGAGCAAGGAGGAATACCATCAAGAATTCCACAAGAAGAAAACTCACAAAGGCAAGTTGAGCAAGGAGAAACATCAAATCCACAAGTAAGTTATGACTCAAATCCTACACTTGAATCACTAAGATCAAGATTAAGAGGCAAAAAGACTAGAAGCTTGTAAGAAATATATGATCAAGGAGACAAGATAGATTTGCAATCAAGGATGATTTTAGGGGCTAATTTTTTCTCATGGGCTAATTTTTCATGGTTTGTCCCAAAAAAATATTTGCCATTCTAAAAATGATTCGCCCAAATTCTATAGGATAAAATCATTTTACCTTAAAAATTGTCAAAATTTTATACAAAATACATAAAATCCATAGAAATATGAATATTTTTACAAACATATCGCCAAACATTTATAGTTGGCATATGCAGGATTAGTAAGATTCGCCAAGGTTTCTACACTTTAAATTAAATTTCCATCCTTAAAATCATCCCTGTTTGCAATCCAATTTTGCTCTATTTACTCAAGATCCTATATATTTTGAGGATTCAATTAAGGAAGAACATTGGATTAATGTAATGAATGAAGAAATGGAATCTATTAAGAAAAATGATACATGGGATCTAGTTGATTTACCTAAGGAGAAAGAATGCATATGTGTGAAATGGGTGTATAAAACTAAATACAAGGCAAATGGAGAAGTTGACAAATATAAGACAAGATTAGTAGCTAAAGGATTTGCACAATAATATGGAGTTTATTACAATGAAACATTTGCACCCGTAGCAAGACTTGACACAATTAGGATGGTACTAGATATTGCACCTCAACATAATTGGAAAGTTTATCAAATAGATGTAAAATCAACCTTCTTGAATGGATATTTAGAAGAAGAAGTCTATGTGCAACAACCACCAAGGTATGAAGTAAAAGGAAAAGAAGACAAGGTTTACAGGTTAAAGAAGACACTTTATGGATTGAAGCAAGCACCAAGGGCTTGGTATAGCAGGATAGATTCATACATGATAAAAAATAAATTCATAAGAAGCACTAGTGAGCCTACACTATACACCAAAGTCAATGAACAAGGTCAGATCTTGATTGTTTGCCTATATGTTGATGATTTTATCTATACAGGTAATCTCTCTATTGATATATTTAAATCAACAATAAAGAAGGAATTTGAGATGATAGACTTGGGCTTAATGAAATATTTTCTTGGCATTGAAGTCGTACAAAATGATAAAGGCATTTTCATCTGTCAAAGTAAATATGAAAAAGATGTTTTAAAAAGGTTTAGAATGATAAAATGCAGTCCAGTTTCTACACCTGTGGCAGTTGGCACAAAACTAAGTAGAGAACAAAATGAGATGTATTTTGATTCAACCATATTCATAAAATTTCTTGGAAGTTTGATGTATCTCACTGCAACTAGGCCATATATAATGTATGGAGTCAGTTTGATCTCTAGATTCATGGATACACCAAAGAACTCAAATTGGAAAGCATGAAAAAGGTTATTAAGATACATTGCAGGGACTATGAATCATGGCATACTGTATTCCACTTCAAATAATCTGCAGTTGGTTGGATACATAGATAGTGATTTTGCAGTCCTAAGCATTGATGATAGAAAGAGCACATCTGGATATGCATTTCATCTTGGAACAAGAATTGTGGCATGGGCATAAAAGAAGCAACCAATAGTGACAATCTCATCAACAAAAGCAGAGTATGTAGTAGGTACATCAACATGTCAAGCAATTTGGATGCGAAGAATATTGAAGGATCTAATGCATAATCAAGCGGAGCCTACTACAATCTATTGTGACAACAAGTCCACCATTTCACTATCAAAGAATCATTTTTTTCACAATAAGAAAAAGCATATTGACATGAGATATCACTTCATTCGAGAACTTGTCAACAATGGATAGCTCATCCTACAACATTGCAGATCAAAGGAGCAACTTGCAAACATATTTACAAAGGCTTTAGCATGATATCAATTTGAGTATTTGAGAGAAGAATTGGGATTTGTAAATATTGATGTAATTAGTAGTAGAAATTAGGGGGGAGTGTTGGAAGAGTAATTTCTCTACCTACCCACCTACCATCGACGCTTCAACTGTTTTCTAGAGAATTCCATTTCCACCGACACACCATCCTTCGTGAATGCTCCATAACTTCTAGACTCTTCCATGCTGTCTATAAAAGCATGACGATGTAACAATTTCATTCAGTGTGCAATAAAATTTATTTCAGTGTGCATTTTATGGTGTTCCTTGGCTTTTGCCCACACATAAACAATGTCGTTTACTTATTTCCTCTTGTAATATACCTCTAATTACCGAGATTTGTTTTTTATTATTATTATTCTTTTCTTTGTAATTATGGACTCTAAATTTAAAGGCATATCTAACTCAAATCTGGCTACAAGGATATTAAGCACTTCTTTTCCACATTAAAACTTACCAAAGCTATTTCATAAGTGAATTTATAAGCTTTACCTCCTCTTCAAAATTTGACTCCTTGAAATCCTAACAGTGTGTTATTATCCTAATCGCATAGGCTATACTCCTGTCTGGATTAGACTATACATATATATGTATATACCAAAGTACCTAAGCAACGACTTACATGTAAATGTTTAAATTCAAAATACCCTTATGCCACAACATATTCACGCAACAATCTATATACCTATATATAACTTTGGTCGAATACATCACACCACCAATTATCTATGTAACCCTTTATATGTATGATCATACTTTTATCGATCCTATTGTGCCATAAGGAGTTTAAACAATGATCCTATATCTACATAATTCATTGCCACAGATGTAGTGCCAGCAAGGCCTACCGTGAGAAGAGTACTAAGAATGACCCTTCATAAATTTGGAGTGGCAAAAATGTTTCTTCCGGGTAAGGGTGGCAGTGAACTTAATGCGCTCCCTGCCATCATCATAGACTCGGAACATGTGAACACAAGGTGAGGAGACAATAGTTACAAATCCAGTTCTTGTCTCACCCCTTTAGGGACAACTGCCATCCTATTTGAATAACGACCCTAACCATACTTAGAACCGGAAGACTGAACTGTCTGCCAATTCCATTTTCGTGGACTTAGGCGGAACTAACCTTGGGTATGGTAGAGGAGGTGTAATGACCCTTCTGTGAGAGCATTTGCGACGCACTGGGAACAACCTCTTGGGATTCTCACGAGATTAAAGTGTCCCTCCAAAGCCTCGCCACCTTTCCCTAGCTATAGTATTGATTTACGGACCACCATTAACATCCGTGTACTAGGAGAGGGGCTCTAGAATTACCATTTTTCGTTAGCCTTCTTTCGATATCGGCTCTGTGTGCTCCATGTAATCAAGGTCGAGTTATCAAATCCTCCCTGCAACTACCCAATGTTGCAGTCATGGACTTGTTCCGGAACCAAACGTATAGGACAGACCTCTGACATTGGGACTCCACATAATAAGGTGAGAGCTTCTAGTTAATGGTTTCACTTTTTCTTTTTTTGAACTCTCTGTAATTACAAAATCCTTCTGGTTACTGAGTCACTCGAAGCGAAGGTCTCTATACAATCTATAGCTTGAAGAAAAGGAAAGGTTATGCATGGCTCTGGTTTATTGCTCTATTAATTGTAATCATTGTGTTCTTTGTTGTCTTACTGTATACGCCATTCCTTGTAGGGTTTTAGTAAAATATCTCGTTTATCCGAGGGAGGGTGGAGTCTTGTGAAAGAACCCCTTCACGAAATGTACAAGGCATCGTAAAATCCCCCTCATTTCTGTCCTGGTCTCAACCGGTTGTTCTGTGTTTAACTAATGGCTTATGTGAATTTTGGCATGCCAATGTATCTCTTCGATACCGATAAAGCCCTTGACATTTCTCAAATGCTATTTGTCCTCTTCGTCGTTCCTACGACTTGAACTCAATAGTCAGGGTTTTTGCATCAACCATTGAATTAATAATATAATCCCTGTAAAATGTCACTGGTGAGCCTATAACTCAACTATCAGGTAGCTCTTGTATTGTGTGGAAAGAAATAGGTTTAAGACGTCAAGGCACAATACATTTTTCCGTTTCTTTAAAAAAAAAGGTAGTCTAATCTCGACAGTTGGATATGCTCCTGGTATGAAAGGAATTCTTATAGTTTAAGACACACCATTCATATATGTATATACTGTCTCTGTAAGAAGGAACTTAGTACAGTTGCTTTCGTTATTCATTGGTTATAACTACTATGTAAAGTTTTCTTATTTACTTAATTCATTTTTCTCTTGAATTAATACGCAACACTAATGATGGGACTTGTTTGATGTGAGGGTACCCATTAGTGAGCTAATGCCTCATCCCTCCTCGGCTCAGAGCGACTATCCAGCCGGAGACAACAAGAAAAGGTCATGCGAGTCGAGGTTGAAAGTTAAGTACCATCTTTACATGATGTACTAAAAGAAAACAATTATCATTATGTTTTCTGCTTCTTCAAGTTTTCCCTTAAGTAAGATTCTCTAATCCATGTAAGGTGAATTTTCCAGCCTTTTTCATATACACAATGCTCTCGGATGTTCGCCCCATACTCGGCGCAAAAGGTATTTGAGTTCCCTTCTGTACCCTTCTAGAGTTTCAAATAGTCACGGTTGCCAAAAGAGGTCATGTAAAAACGATTTCCTCGGATTCCTATCGGATTCGGAAAAGGGAAAAATAAAATCCCAAAAGTAACTTGGGATTTGGTCCTGGTTGTTACAGTATAACTTTTGCAGTAATTTTCTTCTATAGGTTTATCCTGTTTGCTTGAGAAATCAATTATTTGTTAACCGATTATTACTCGGGTCTCATTATGCCCTAAATTTTAATTACTAGGGTTATCATCTTTGATGATAGGCCCTATTCAAACACTGAAAGAATTTGGATTGACTTAAGTTCATCTGTAATTCTAGATTATTTATCTCATTTCAACATTCCTTATGATTATGGCCAATTTGTTTTAGATCTGCAAATGTAATTAGTTAGATTGGATATAGTGGTCTAAGTAGAGTCCTGACTTTAAAAATTTTCTTCCAGAATAATATATACAAACCTGTACATTCTTCATTGTTTAGGCTAAAGGGCTGGCAAGAGTTTTTAAATCGCGTTATATATGTACAGAACTGTAGGGTTGTAAAAGCTTATTTGATCATTTACTTTGTACAGTGTGTGCTTCTTCAGTTGAATGCTTTTATCTTGTGTGTATGGAGAATATACGGAATAGTAAACTCTACTAGCATGGAATTTATACTCTTAAATAACTATCTTTGAATTCTACTTCTGCATTATCTTATAATGACTTAATCATATTACTATAGTAAAATGTAAGGAGATCCAGACTCTTTATTCTAGTTGTGTCTTACATGAGAGGTGGTTGAATTTCTTATCGGTAGGGTTTGTGTATTCAAATATGATGACAAAAATCTCTGTACAAAAGGGTTTCCTATTGCTGTCAATAAATCTTCTATTAATAAATCTATACGCAGTACTGTCGTAACTGTATTTAGGTGCACTATATATATATATATATATATATATACAAATTTTCTCCATCCAAATACTCAGAATTAAATCTGTCTAATATTTTGATTCCAAAAATACATTTGCCTATAGATAAATCTATACTTTCAAGTTCATTTGCACATGGATGACTTTGTTCCAAATTTTAATTCAGGAGGGGCCATCCCAGAATTTAGTCCTTGATTATAAAACTTCATATAATGAATAGATACCATCTGTGGAGGCTATTTCAACTTAGTACAAACATATACACTATAACTGATATACAAATTCATTCAGAACAAAAGGGAGAAGATCAACATATCTGAACCAGTTTGCGGGAAGAAAAAGGGAACAAACACATTCCTCCCAACCGTAGAACAAGACAGCTCAAATTACTTGTCCGATTCACCCCCTAGCCTGACCATGAGTCCATGAGGGTGAACTTGGAACCTCCTCCTCAACAATGTCCTTCAATTTCAGCAGTATCCTCTTGCCCCACACTCAATCAGTAGTGTTCATAATAGCAAGAGGCAATTCCTTTCCCAGCATACTTGGTAGCGTCCTGCCTCCTCACATATGCTATTTAAAACAATATATTTGCCTAGGTCTTTTCCCTCCATTGAGAATTTTCGCAGCTTTCTAAATCCCTGATTTTCAGGGGCTGCCAATGGCCAAATCCCTGATTTTCAACTTGTCACAATCAACCATGAGGTAGTTCCAATATGTTCCCCACTCATGGAGTCATGGTCAGTTGATTTTAACATGGATGTTCCATTTGTCCTCCTGCAATAATTATACAATATTATGTTTTCATACAAGTGTCATAGTCAAATAGTTAGTTGGGTCACATCATATCTCTTCCCAACAATCATAATAATTAAATTACAATTTACCAAATTTGAAATTCAGAATTGCCATAAATGGAAAAAAAAATTTAGATTCAAATTTACCAAAAACGAAATAATTTTCCTTATAATTTTCGAATTGAAAAATAATTTATTTTTGGGGATGTCACATCCTTTCCCCCTTCAATAAAACACTCTCCTCTATGTTCGTTCCTTTCTTGGAACAAGATTGGATGAGATTTTCGCAAATCTCCCTCCAACTCCCAAGTGGCCTCCTCAGGACTAAAGTGCTTCCATTGCACCTTTACCTGAGTGATGACTCTGTTCCGAAGTGTTATTTCTCTCCGGTCCAGAATGCATAGGGGTTCCTCGTGGAACTCGCCTTCTGGTTCCACCTGCACCAAGTTCCAATCGATCATGTGAGTATGCTCATGAACATACTTTTTCAATAGAGAAACATGAAATACGTTATGAATTTTTAGATTAGCTGGAAGTGCAAGTTGGTATGCTACGGTCCAATTCAAGCTAGTATCTCGAAGGGCCCACAAAACCTGGGTGCCAATTTGGCACAGTTCTCGAGTTTTAGTGAACTCTTTCGGGATTTGACCTTTAAGTAAACATGATCTCCCACTTGAAATTCCAAGTGTCTTCTTTTCTGGTCCGCATAACTTTTCTGTCTGTCTTGTGCCTCTTTTAAGTTCTGTTGCACCTCTCTTACTATACTTTCCATTTCTTGGAGCATTTTTCGTCCAATCATGATTCTATCAACTGGGTCGTCCCAACTAATTGGTGTCGTACACTTTCTGCCATACAGTACCTCAAAGGGGCTCAATTTAACCAAAGTTTGGTACCCATTGTTATATGCGAATTCTACCAAGTACATGTAGTCTTCCCACTTACTTGGTTTTGTTCTTACGTGCATATGGATCATATCTTCTACGATCTGATTTGTTTGTTCGGTCTATCCATCCATTTTTGGATGGTAACTCGTGCTGAAATTCAAATTCGTATTTAGCCCTGCAAACAATTCTTTCCAAAAAGTGGACGTAAATTTTATGTCTCTATCTGAGATCACCATTTTAGGAATACCATGCAGTCTAAAAATTTCCTTCATAAATATTTCAACGATGTTTATATCTTTAAAAGTAGATTTCATAGGAATAAAGTGTGCAAACTTACTGAGTTTATCGATTACAACCATAATAGAGTCATTTTGTTTCTCAATTTTGGGCAAAATTGTTATAAAGTCCAGTGATATGGTCTCCCATTTCCATTCTGGCAGTGATAAAGGCTGTAATAGGCCGGCTGGATGCTGGTGTTAGGCCTTAACCTACTGACAATCTTGGCACCTAGCCAAGTATTATGTTGTTTCGCCCTTCATATTAGGCCAAAAAATAGTTTTCTAAGTGCTGTTATCGTTTTCTGGTATCCTGGATGGCCAAAATATGGTTTCTTATGCACTTCATCCAAGATTATTAGCTTTAACTCTGTTGCATCTGGTATGTGAAGTTTGTTTTTAATTCGTAGTAGTCCCTTCTTGTCGATACTCAAATATAGTTTATCTGAGTTTGCGGTGTTGTTTTGTAATTCTGTCATTATCTTAGTGTAATTTTTGTCGTTAATACCTGCCGTCCTTATCCTTTGTTCCAGATCACTTTCTGCCCTGCTGATATTTATCTCACATAACCCATGGACTCTTCTTCTTAAAGCGTCTGCTACCTTATTTTCTTTACCCTTGATATGTTTGACTTCGAAGTCAAATTCGCTCAAGAAGGCAAGCCATCTTGCTTGTCTTGCATTACGATCTGGTTGACTAAAAAAATATTTCACACCACTATTATCCATTAATAGTAGAATTTTTCTACCCATTATGTAGTGTCGCCACATTTTTAAGGCGTGTATTACTGCTGCCAATTCTAAGTCATGAGTAACATAATTTCTCTCATGTTATTTTAATTTCCGGGACTCATAACAAATTATGTGTCCTTATTGTGTTAGGACACCCCTGAGTCCTTCTTTACTTGCATCAACACATACGGTAAAGTCTTTGTCTGGGTCTGCTACCTTCAATATGGGTTCAGTTGTCTATAATTCTTTCAGCTTGTTAAAACTGTCTTGGCACCTTTGTGACCAGTTAAACTTGGTCCCTTTCTTTTGTAATGACGTGATAGGGTAGGCTATATTGGAAAACCCTTCTATAAATCTACGATAGTATCTAGTGATTCCCATGAATGACCGGATATCCACCACATCCTTAGGTATCGGCCACTCCGTGATGAATTTTATTTCTCAGGGTCTACGACAATGCCTTCTACTGAAATTACATGTCCGAGATATTGTATTTTCTTTTGATAAAAGTCACACTTATAAAATTTGGCGTACCGTTTGTGTTTCTTCAGCGTTTGCAGAACTATTCTTAAGTGTTCTTCGTGTTCTTCCTCTGTTTTAGAATAGACCAAAATATCATCGATAAATACTAGTACGAACTTGTCCACGTACTGACTGAAAATACTGTTGATCAGGAACATAAATGTGGCTGGTGCGTTAGTGAGTCCGAAGGGTATGACTACGATTTTGTAGTGTCCATATCTTGTTTGAAAAGCTGCTTTTCTTATATCCTCATCCTTTATTCTAACCTGATGATAACCGGATCATAAATCCAATTTTGAAAATATCTTGGCCCCTGCTACTTGATCGAACAGGTCATTTATCCTAGGTAAGGGGTACTTGTTCTTAATAGTCATTTTATTCAATTGTCTATAATCGATACAAAGCCTTAGAGTACCGCCTTTCTTTTTCACAAAGAGGACTGGTGCCCCCCATGGTGAAACACTTGGTCTGATATACTCTTTGTCCAACAATTCCTGTAATTGTATTTTTAATTCTGTCAATTCTGGTAGACTCATTCGGTAAGGTGATTTTGAGATAGGGGCTGAACCAGATAGCAGATCTATGGAGAAGTCTATTTCCCTCCTAGGGGGTAATTCCGGTATCTCATCCACAAACATGTCTCTGAATTCGCATAGGACAAAAAAGTCTTCTAACTCTAGCTTATCTATCCTTTTTAGCAGATTCGTTATTTGGATGGCATAAAATTGACATCCCTTTCTCATACATTTCTTGAGTTGCATTGCTGAAACTTGTCTAACTGATACAGGTTTTTGAATACCTTGGGTTGTCCTAGTAGTGCCAACATTGTCTTTATAGTTAAGTGTCTTTGTAAAACGATATAGTACTGCTTTGTGCTTTTCCAACCAATCCATTCCGATAATCATATCATAAGATCCTAGGGGTAGGATGTTTAGTTTTGTTCTTATGTTTTGTGCATCTAAGCTGAACTCGAAATCAGAAATAAAGTCAACTACTTTCCTTTTTGTTCCTGTTGCTAGTTGTACCAGCCATGATTTTGCGTGCTTCAGTTTCTTAAGTTTATTTGACTCTACTACATCAAGAGTAATATAACTTAACGTAGCTCCAGGGTCAATTAAAACATAAATTTGAGTGTTTTCGATTTTACCTTCCATTTCTACCACAGAGGATTGGTGGTCATCTTGTCAGCTGTCTATGGCTGCATTTATCCAATGTAGGCTTCTGCCCACGTCTCCCACCGTTGAGGCTTCTTGCAAATTATGGATAGCATTTCTATTTGCTGAATTTAAACGTGGACAATTCCTCCTTAGATAAGGTTCTCCACATTCCTTATTAGATTTCTTGTGGCTTCTTCTTTGGATCCACTCCCCATACCCCTACAGTTCCAGGAGATGACCTTCATCATTTAATTTTATTGTGGTGGGCTCCTTTGGAGCCCTGAGTCTGGTGTCTCCTCATCTTCAGAGTTTTTGCCAATAGCTTCTCAAGGGTTGGTTGGGAGCCCTGAATCTTGTTTTTGTACATTTCCTGTTCTCTTTTTTCCCGTGTTGTCTTGCGGCCTCTTATGGATCTTCTGGCAGAGGTTTGAGAATCTCCTATTTCTCCTTCCTCCTCTAAGTCCTCTGATTCTTGAACTTCCTCCTCAGCTTCTGAGAGTTTTTCTTTAGAGCTCTCTGTGGCACTTCCACCTTTGATCAAGCCGGAGGGGGTCTCTTTGGCTGGGGAGTTTACCTTTTGAATCTCGACCTCTTGGGTTTCCTCTATTTCCAAGCTTAGAGGCCCAAACTTGTTTTCTTTCCCCATCAAGGGAGGGTTTTGCTGGGTAGGGGCTGGCTGAGGGCCTTTGCCAATTAGGGCACCGGACTTGTGGGGTTTATGGGAGGACTTGGTGCACTTGATCTGGTTCCAGCCCTCCTCCTTCCCTTTCTCCGCCTCACCATTGGTCGGACAACCTCTAGCAAAGTGGCCATAAACATGGCATTTTCGGCATTTGAAGGGCAACTGCTCATAATCTATTTTTTGCACATGGGTCCAACTGCCGACATTGATTTTTATGGCCTCTAGAATACCCACCTCTAGATCTACCTCCACACATATTCTAGCACAATCATATTGATCCTTGTTATTCAGTCGGTCTATAAATTTACCTAGGGCATTGCCTATGTGCTTCAGTGAATCCCAGTTCCAACAGTGGACTGGAAGGTTTGGGAGCCTGACCCATACCGGGACCGCAGAGGGAACATCAACTGCAGGGTCGAAGTCTGGCGTCCACTTGTTAAGACACAGACCCTGAGGGCCCATGAAATAGGGTCCATTTTGGAAGATCAGATCCTTGTCCTCTTTTGAAGTGAATTCGAACAGGAAGTAACCTCTCCTCAAGAAGTAAGAGGTTACGTTGTTTTTTATCAATGGCGCCCAGTTCTTGATGACCCAGTTCTCCGTGGATTTTGGAGAGGGCCAGAGCCCTATGAACTGACCTACAAGAACATGATCTACCAGGGACAAAGCAACCTCGATCGGTCCCTCTGGGGGAAGAGATATTTCAGGGATATCATCTAGTTTCTTCACAAACTTTGTCGCTTCACATTTCTTCTTCTTTGGCAAGGATGCCAGCAGCTTATTGAATGCATCTGCACCAGAGGGTGGAGGTGGAGGAGGGGGAGGCCCCTGGGGCATGCCCAGAACTTCCATGGGTGTGGGGAAGCCCTAGCTCCAGGCATGGCGCAGTCAATCCTCAGTCGAACCTCACGCAATTTTTTTCACCCTCATGCATTATTATAATGCTATACCTCCTTCTTTTCGTCATAGATTAGAGGAAAAAATGTTAACAGTCTAGGGTCATCATTGCAAATCGATCTAGAATATGAGAAACAAATAATGAGAATTTGTCTTCCCATGGAAGATATGAACAAACAAATTGATATGAATGATATTTTACAATTAATTCAAGATATGAGTAATTGAATGATTTCCTTCAAAAATAAGGTGATTGCTCAACCAATTCCTGAAATTTATGTTCAAGTTTCGCTTCGAAATCAATCTCAATCTTTCCAACCAAAAACCCTTCTGTCTCGTGCTTGGTTTAATTTTTGTGAAGAAAATCTTGAAGAAAGCACATGTGAACTTAGAAAGAATGCAAGGGAAAGAATTTTTGGGAAAATAGTCTATTCATCCATAGCCACTTTAGATTGGGCACCTAAGAATGATATATTGATGGTCGATACTAGGAATCATTCTTGTCGGAACAAAACTAAAGGAAACTTAAGAAATAATCCTTCTATTATGAATTTTGATGTTTCAAATCCTCGACAATATGATTCTCAGAACACATCAAGCCCATCATACAATTCAATGGCCATTACTAGTTAAGGACAATGACACTTGTTGCTAAGCATGATAAAAAAATGTAGTTGTCATTATGCATAATCATGCAATCACAATTGTCATTGGATTGCCAAAACATATTCTTGGGATCATTGAAAAACATTCTCAATTATATCAATGTTTGTATTACAAATACATGCTTATCCATCAATAAAGACATGTTTTACTTGCCAAATATTGTGTCTCTTATTTACTTGAGCTTTTGCATCTAATACTCTCACATCACATCATGTAACAGTTGAAATTATCTTCCCATAACATCAAATGAATGAGGTTGTCCTCGCAATAGCCTCATCCCACTAGTTAATCTAGCTAAGCTTCCCCTTGAGTTTAAAGATACAATTCCAAACTCTTTTGATACTCTACAAATAATGAAAACTTTTTAAGTGGGACACATTGTGATATATCAAGATCATGGAGTGCACAAATTTTTAATAAAATGACTAATCAATGTTTTGAGAGTGTTACTTGGGTATTCCTATATTTGCAAAGCCATTGATAGACATTTGATTTAATTGGGTTTTCTTTAGCAGACTTCTCACGTGATTTTCAAAGAAGAAGTGGTGATCGAGCACACCTAGTGACATGCCCTTGTGGGCTTAGACCTCGAGAGTTCGTGGCCACCTCCTTACCAGGGCCCAAATGAGGCTTGTGGTTTATTTTTCCACTACCTTTTTTCTCTCATTGTTAAAACTTGGTTGTCATTAGGTCTAAGTCAGAATTGAAGGAAAAAAATATGTTATAATGATCCAGGTGGATATCAGTG
>JASDQU010313114.1:0-13504 GCA_032191745.1 Picea mariana | reverse complement strand
ATATGATCACATACCTACAAACCTTCCTTAACTTTAACAACAAGAGACTAGCATTTTCATCAAACTTTACTTTAGTCTCACATGACTAATTTTGGATTAGTCAACAACCCTAACTTGAAATAATCATAACTATGTACCTATAATGAATAAAGATATGAAAATAGTACACAATGTTATTCAGTGTCTTTTATGTAATTCACCCAGGTTTCACTGCTTGGAACCTTTCAAAAAAGGAGTTATAAAAAAATGGGATACCTTGTTGAATTCTGGCTTATTCTAGAGAGCGAACTTGTAGAGCGTGCCCCACACGAAATATTTGTTGTGTGGATCTAAAAATGGTACAAAGAATACCACAAACTATAATCTAACCAATACATTTGGTCTTACTAAATTGGGATATGTTATGAAGACGTTATGACGTTTTTACCCAAAACACATGTTTTAGACTAGTTTTAGGACTAGCCACAAACCCTATTTTCCGCGAAGTGTAACTCCAAAAATAAAATGACCCACAAGATGAAATTTGTATCATAGGTAATTGAATATGTTTCCCCAACGTCCTCTAGATTTCATGGTCTGAATCATTCTAGAAAAAATGTTATTACAAAAATGGTGAGATGACTCGTAAATAACATACCTTAGAAAGCATCATCGAAATAATTTATCCTCCCTTGAATTTCGGCCTTCTTTACTTCACCTTCCCTATGAAATTATCTTTAGATATCCTTTGGTTACCTTAGTCACTTATAGATATTAATATTCTCAAGTATAATTAAAATGAGAGACCCTTGCCTCTTATTTATACTTTTATGTAGCTTTCACAAGGGGTTACCTTCTAACCATCTTAAACCACTTTCTTTATTTTAGGGCTAACCCACTTCGAACCACTTGTCCACTTAGTAATTTATCCATTAAATTTAATATTTAAAAATTTTATTTTGTATCAACTTTGACTTATAGTACACTCATTGCTTCACTTTATTATTTAAATAATTTATTCTTTACAGCCACTTTGAATACTTTGACCTATTGGGGCTTCTAGATGACTCATGAGGGTTCTCCAACTTCACATAGTCATAACTCTCTAACTCTGAGCAGTTATGTGATGTTCCACATACCACCAGAAATGGCATGACATGTACTATCCATATAGAATAGTCTTACCTTAAAATATATTAAAACTCATACCATTATGCATCAAACAAACTTGGGTCCATTACCCAAACCATTGTGCTACCGAAATTCGCTACCAAACTTTCTTCAAGGGTAGACATCAATGAAAACCAACCCAAATAATCAAGACTTTCAACATAATGGAGCTTTAACACTTTCCCACTGTGCACTTTAATCTTAAGTTGACGTGTGTCCATAGACTTCAATGGACCGGATCGTATTTCGGAGCTTTGGCACTCCAAGACTCTGGTTTACTATAACTATGAAGTAATTCAATTCCTAGAGAGGTTTACCTACTAAATAAGTCATAAAATGACAGTGATTGCTTGTTGTCAGTTAAAATCTCATGCTTACATTATTCTTCCACTCTGCTTGATCATCGGTCGAGAATGCTCCCAAAGTAAATCAGCGGTTAGCATTACTCTCTGATTCATGCTTACTCTATCTTTCCACTCCAAATGATCTAATGGTCATGAGATATCTTGGAGGGTATTATATCAATGACCAGCGTTAGTTCATGACTTTGGCCTTTAGAGCTTCGGGTATTTTTCCAGGTAGGAGAAGTTGGATATCCCCAAAGGTTGTATTCCCAGAGAGACCTGTTATGTTGACATCACCTAGGTTGACATGGACCAATAGTATGTATGCCATGTGTCACCCTGATTCATGACTTTCATATTCCTTATGTGCCACATCGACCTTGGCACTTGTCATCATCTTATTAGGCCATGTGACATCTTTGTCTTCTGCTACATGTCTCCCTCTTGAATCATGGTGTTGCACTTTGTGGCTCTAGGATTTTTTCACTTTTATATCAACCTTCGAACATCGTTGAAGTGTCGAATATATATCTACCACCGTAGATCTTCAATTGCCTTGATATGACGACCTTTGTTTATTTCGGAACTCTAGGGTTCATAATTTCTTGGTTCATCTTAGTTGATTATTGTCGGAGTAGGTCAAGGCTAGAGTTGACCACTATCTTTCTTAGCTCTCTCAGACAGTTTTCACTCCAGGTCAACGGTTGACGAGATTTTTTGATCCAATGGTCGATGAGAGTTTGTGACTCTGGGGCTTCAACCTTCAGGTAAAATTACATGTTTTAGACTTTTTTTTTCCGTAGTGGTTAGTGCCATAGTTAACCACCTGATCCAATGGCTCATATTTCTCCAAAGGAAATCCTATATTAACAATATGCATGACTTCGTTTAATCCGAGACTTCGGGATATTGTGGCTTACACTATCCTTCCACTAAACTGGATAGGATGGTTGAGAATTCATTTGAAGTACCTTCTTGATCTAACGGATGGAAATATTTCGTTACTTCACAAGTTCTTGCCTCTGCCTTATCTCCAATGTTCATTGAAGTGGCAAATTTTCAATGTCCCAAAACTTACACTATCCTTCCACTTGGCTTTGATCAATGGTTCTAACTGATATGATGGTTGTGATTACTCTTGGAATTTGAATGGATGGTTATATTTACATGATCCTTCACAAGGGATTATTCTATGTAGGCTCTGCCTTTTGCATGATCTGATGGTCCAAGATTTTCTGGAGAACTATATCAACAAACATGATTCTTCCTTGATTCTTTTGGAGTTTTATTGTGGGAATTTCAATACCCATAGCACTTCTGCAATTCACACTATTCTGAGATTTCCTTCATCCTTTCCAAAGACCTTAACATTGCATGCTCTGATTTTGTGTGTGTATTCTTTTTATAATATCCCCATTATGTCTCATGAGCTTTAGGAACATATGATCACTGTTGATCCTATCATGATCAACAATGATCTCGAATTTCTTCTGCCCCAAGGCAATCTTTATTTTCCTTTGATTATTGTACATGTTTGACTCATGTTTCCATAAATGACAACATGTAATCAATAATGCCAACAATATCCCCCTTTGGCATTGATGGAAACATATCTTTAAAAAAAATACTTTATCTCCCCCTATCGTTGATCTCATTTTCAGGTTGGAGAATTGAAATTTTACTTATACCAAATATTAATACCAAATTTGTTTTATTGTTTTTCTCCCCCTTTGACATCAATGACAAAGAGTTAATTTTTTGTTGATTTTCTCCCCCTGTGAATGTGCCAGCTATTATCTCAAATTTTTGTGTTCAAATAGGTAGTCTTATTGATACCATTTTTTTTGTTGTAGTGATCAAGTCCTTTAAACCTAATCCAATGAATTCCTCATTTGATGACCAAATTAAATACTCCGTTTGATTTTTTACTATTTCATAGGGTTTTATTGTCTTATCCTTTGTCATAAAGGACAAGGGTTTGAATCTTACTAATCTTCTTGATATGTTTCTTTATTCTTGTTGATATTATGATCTTTCACAAGAATACCATTGATATATACCAATTATTTAATTTCCATTCTTCAACCAATTTAATATCTTATTCACAGTCCTTCGATTACCAAATCATGTTGTAAAATCCTTCCTCCCTTTTATTCATATTTTCTGTTGAGGAGAAATTTAGTAGTTTATGAAAATAACATTGTAAAACTTCCAATATTTTCACTGCTCAATTCTTGTAGTTGATATGCTATTGAAGGTTCATCACTATTTTGTGTAAGTGAAACTTCTTCATTTCCAGGTGCTAGATCATCTCTCTTGCTTTCTGTTTGATATTTTATTCTCCATACCTTTTCATGAGATATTTTGTTTGTAGGATCTTTATTTTCTAGATTTGTTCTTTGAGACATGTCATTTCTTCTTTTCTTCCAACCTCCATTAGATTTTATTCCTGACTTGTTTGAATTATTTCTCATGGATTGAATTCTTGATTTTCTCTAGTTTTGGGATTTGTGACCAAACCTATTATAGTTTTAACATCTTATTGTATGACAAAAATTTGTTGTGTGGAAAACATAATTTCATCTCCAACATCTCATTGAGTTATTGGACCTTCCTGAATTTTTCTTTTTAGGACTCTTGCATTCCAATGCTTTGTGATCAAATTTATTACAAGAAAATCAATAACCATTGAAGGTGTTTCCATACTTGGGTTTGTTGTGACATGAGAAGTTTGTCTTTTGATACGTTTCTTTTTTTTTACTTTTATATCTTCCTTGAAAAATTTCATGGTTTTTTGTAGGTTTGTGATTGTAACTTTTTCTTTTGAGGAGTATGATCCTCTATCATGTTTTTGAATGTTGCTCCATTTGCCACCTTCTTCTTTCTTATTAAATCCAAGACCAGTTTTGTCATCAGTGGGTCTTTGACTGTTCCAGATCCTATCAAGGATAGTTGAGTTGTTATGGAATTTGACAGTTTATTTTGTCTTTTCATTCTTCTTTTTGAGGTTGATAACTTCCATTTCCAGCATGTGACATGTTTCTTCCTTTTTAGTCAATTGAGTCTTCAAGGCTTCTTATTTTTCCTTAGCTCCTTCAAGTTGAGTCTTTAGATTGATGACTAATTATTCTGTATCATCCAAGACTTCTGTGCATTTATTAGTTTTGTCATATGTATTTAACTCTTATATATTTTTGGTTAGATCAACAACTTCATTCTTCAATCTTTTGATTTCTTCCTTGTTTTCTAGTTGAATCCTTTTGAGGTTGATGGCTTCTAATTCCAAATTGTGGCATGATTATTCCTTTTTAGTTAATTGGATATTATTCGTTTCTTCATGTTTCTTAGCTTCTTCAATTTGAGTCATTAGATTTTCATTGGTACTTTCATTTATCTTTTTGACGTTAATAATTTCCAATTACAACATGTGACATGATTCTTCTCTTTTAGTTAATTGGATCTTCTGCACTTCTTCATTTTTCTTATCTTCTGCAAGTTGATTTTTCAGAGACATGACCATTTGTTTTGTCTCTTCCAGTACTCATTTTCTTTTATTGTCACATGTCTTCAATTTTTCAATTTCTTTTGTTAGATTAACAACTTTGGTCTTCAATCTTTTGATTTTTTCTTCTTTGTCTTTTAGCTGAATTTTGTGTTCATTATCTTCATGGTTATATTGATTCAGGTGGATATCAGTGGCCACCCACCTTTTCCAACTTGCTCAAAATAGTTTTATGGCAATTTTGGTAATTTATTATTTTTAGCAGTTTTTAACTTCTATGGCCATTTTGACGGCCTAAATGAAGATTTTTTTTGGATCACGCTTCTCAATGATAGTAGAAGGCTCTAATTGAACACCAAAAATGAATATCCTCGACGATACCTTTCCAGTGGGCTATTCTGTGCCTAAAAAAAAGATCGTATGAAAAAGTTACGACCCTAGGAAGTTGATGTACTAACTTACCCAAACGGGGCCCACATGACTTTTGGCGCTTCATCTCCCAGGGTTAGGTTTTTGGATGTCTAGGGTTTTTGACATTCTTGTTTATTGTAAAAAGGCCTTCAGAGCCTCATTGTAATCATCTTCTTTTGAATGAGTTCAGTCGTCACATCTCTTCTCAAAGATAAGACGCCACCATTCCAACAAGCTTGTTTTCCACTGCATTTTACAATTTCATCTTATTTACTTATTGAACAGAAAACCAGTTTTATTGTATCTCTATTATTATGTGTTAAGCATATTTTAATAATCTGTATTCATTTTTTTCTTCTCATAAAATATGGATCAGTGGTATTAGAGCGGTATGCTCCTTGTTGTCTTAATGCATGTCCCCAACAAGGTCAAGGTAAAAATAATTGGGTCTCGAGCTCATTTCTCTTGAGGAAAAAATCTCTCGCATGCCCAAGTGACCTCACATGGTAGGAGAAAAGAAAGATGAGGGGACAGGAGATCCTTTCAAAATGTTCCTTGAGTAATCCCTCATGCAACAGAGGAAGGAGATGATGGATAGTTTGGCACAAATCCTTCGACAGCTACCAACATGCCATGCATCTTCCCCGAGAGGAGGAATTGCCCCATTCAAGGTACAAATCAACTTTGATATTCCTATATTTGAAGGTCAGATAGACACAGATTTTGTAGACAAGTGGTTGAATCTACTAGAAGTGTATTTTTCTTTCCATAACTTTTCAAATAGAGAAAATATTACTTTTGTACTTCTCAAAGTCGTTCCCCATGTCAAAGGTTAGTGGGAAACTTTCTTTGAGCAAAAGGAAATAGAGGAACCATCATTATTTACAGTCGCGGCCACCTGGGAATACTTTGGCCACCTGGGAATACTTCAGGGATGCTATTAAGGAACAATACTACCATGTCAGAAGTTATGATGGCTTGTATACCAAATGGACTACACTGTGGCAAGAAAGAGACCAAGTAGTGCCAGAGTTCATAAATATCTTCCATAACTTGCGCACCAAGATGGGTATCAAATATTCAGAGTGACATATGGTGCTCAAGTATCGCATTTCTCTGCATAGATACATCCAGACCAAAATTGAATTTCTATACATCTCTTCCTTGGACACGGCTTACCGATATGTCAAAAAATATGTCACAATTTGGGCCTAGGAACCCATCACAACAAAATCCAGGAAGGGGCGGCCCCAACCCATAGAACAAAGGACACAACAAATATCGACAGTATCAAAACAACCATTCCAAGCCGCAAGCAAAGAAGGACATCGAAAAGACAAATAAAGATATCGAGAAGTGGTGTGACCTCCATAAGAACTCTTGCCATAACACTGCTGACTTTCACTCAAAGTAGTCATTGGTGGACGAAGTGAAAGCCTCTAAATCAGATGTGGGTTAGGACTCTGAGTTAGAACCAGAAAGCGGAAGATGGATCATTGATGTTGTTGGCCATTGGTCATGTATTAAGGAAGAAATCAAAGATTAAGGAAGAAGAAAGAAAAAGTATGAAGTGTATGGAAGGAACACAAACCGAGGAAGGATCAAAGTGGTTAAATAAGAATAAAAGAAGGAACAGAGTAAAGGAAAGCAATTTGTTGAAAGAGAATATCAAGGAAGACCAAGAATAAAATAAGATATATCATGTACAAGTCATAAAGCATAAGAAAACACTAATGGGTTCTTTGGAGCACCTCACAAAGAAGAAGGAATAATAGGTCGACGAAGTCCTTAAAATGAGGGTTATGTGGAACTAGGTTTTTGGCAACGTGGACCTAGGGTTTTGGCACCTGGGCTTCGGTCCATGGTTTTCTAAGAATCATGGAATGTAAAATAAAGGTCTAGAAGAGTTGAGATGGTAGGTGATAGTGACGTTGAGATGTAAAAGTGTTACGTTTTAGGGCATTCTTGTATTTTTGGGTCTTCAATTGGGTGTGAAGATCCACTCTGCAGCTGAGTGCATAGGGATAGGAAATAAAGAGGAAGAGAGAGAAGGATCGCAACTGAGTGCGCAGATAGAACTATATATCTTCATCTATTCTATCAATAAACACGGTTCTATGGATGCATCCCTAGGGATAGGGTGAACCACGTAATCTTGTTGTTCCATGTGGTTGATGCTTTGTTATTTACTTTTTACACTATTATTGCACTGTTATTTTTCTTGTCGAAGATAAGAAGATATAACTTACTTAGCGAAGTTAAGAATAATACTGTTAAGAATCTTTGGGCTATTTTGCATTGTTGTGTAGGAATCATCTTTCATTTCCTCTAGTTGTAGACACTTGTGTCATGCAAACCCCCTATTGATACTTTGGGTGAGACTTCATCTGCTTCGTAGGTGTTTTCGTAAGGGCCAATAGTTAGGGTTTGTTGGTGTGCTATTAGAATTGAACCGTGTGTCTTCCCCTGTGCCAAAAAATGGTTCCGTTGTTGAGATCGGGATCTTCTTGAGGGAATTTCAAGGTGGTTTCCATTGAAGACAAAAATTTAGAGTTGGATAGAAGAAAAACAAAGGGACTTCCCCGAAGCTCAGAACAAGAACCCTATCATTATTACAGAAGACTGGTTGGGAAAGTACATCTTTATTGATGTGCACGATATTTTCTTTGCAAGAGTTCATAAGGAGTTGTACAAGTGGTTAGCCAAACTAGCAAACACTTGGTTTGAAATCATATCTAGACCACCTGTGGTTTGGACATCGACGTTGATTAAGAAAGTCAAGAGCGTTGATAACGTTGTGTCAAGGGCAGTGGATCTATGGTTTGACATCACTATTAGAGGGTACATTACTAAATTTTCTATTGATAGAGTGGAATCATATAGTCAAGAAGAGAGGTATTTCTTCAAGGGACCTAGAGGAAGGTTTCTACACTTTTTGAAGTTGAATATTAAGACCTTATTGCATGAGAAGAATATCTTGAAGATACAATAATCAGTTGGAAGTTAAAGCTAATGTTCAAGAATTAAGATAGTGACAATGACACAGAGGCTAGACACATGCGTTGTGGGAGATCATTCAGAAATATTAATCTTGCAAACCTATTTAAGAAGAGTTACAGGCCATTATCACAAGACAAAGGATTCAACTATGGAGAAGAAGCAGGGCGATCAGACAAAGTGTATTTAGAGTTTTCAAGGGAAGAGGAAGTAGAGACTGAAAAAACTTGCCGAGAAGAACCACAAACTTCATGTACTGCACCTACTATCGAAGTAAGTATTGCTACTACTCCTATTGTTTTATCAACACCAAGTAACTAAAGTAACCAGAGTAACTAGAGTAATCAGAGCACTCAAAGTACTATCACAAGAAGTTTAGTACAGACGCAGTAGAGAAACCAAGGAAAATCACTGGCAGATGAAATGATATGGATCTGAGGATCCTAACCAACACTGGTTCTTATGCGAAGCTGTATGGAGAATTAAGCAAGTCGTCGATGAACCTTTTAAGAAAGATCAGTTTAGTACTACCTTGAGAGACTGTGCACTGATATGATATATGAAGTTTGTTACAACATCTAGACAACCTAAAATGTTGAATGACATTAAGACTACATTGACTGCAGAGTTCAAGATGCCTAAGTCGGAGTCACAGTGAATTAAAGTGTTGAAGGAAATAAAGCAAAAGGTGAGTGAACCTGTCTAGGAATTTGATCATAGGTTTAAGACCTTGACATGCCATTTAAGTTCTCATATTCGAGATGAACAACATAAGGAATTATTCATTGCTTCCCTCTTGCCACACATTAGATTTACTCTAATGCAACATAAGGTCGTTTCACAGGCTGAGGCATTAGATATTGCCATGAAACTAGAAGAAGCCCCTGTAGGAGAATCTAGTCTAGGTATGAGTCAGATTTTGAATCAATTAACTAGTTTAACTTTACATGTTGATGACATGCAGAAATACAGAGGAAAAGAGAAAAGAGAAGACATCTAGTGTATCAAATGTAAAGAAGAGGGCCATGACAAAGAGAATTGTCCTTTATTTAGTGAATACTTGGCCTCTGGATCCCCTAACCCTTTGAAGCATGATACTTTACCATGGTGCGAGGTATGTAAAACTAGACATCACCCTGGTGAATGTTATTATATGAAAAAATATGTCCAGACACCCACCAATATTTATTGTACATTATGTAAATCTGTGGGGCATGACGAGAAGGACTATAGGGATTATGACCTCATGCATGAAAGGTCAAGGGATTCATATAGAATTCAAGTAGAATTATAGCCAAAAGGGAATGTTGCACAGTTCAATTCCCTGGGAAGAGGAAGCTTAAACCTTCATGGTGTGTTCAGAGGAAGAGAATGAGGAGGAGGCATGGGTCGAGGTTGAGGTCATATTATTTTCTATAACTGTGCCCAACCAGGTCATTTTGCAAGGGATTGTTAGAACCCTTGTACCACTTGCAACTACTGTAATTCATTTGACCATGTCATTGAAGAATATCCAATATTGGTAGCTAAAGTCCAGGAAAGATGAAGTGGAAACCAACAAGTCCATAAAATATCAGTTTAAAATCGTGATAAGGAGACCAAAGTTGCTATTATTACTAGAGCAGGCATTGTCACAGGAGAAGATATTATGACTCTAGGAAAGACTAAAGATGGATTAGGGATCATAAGAGCTTTAGAGAAGGCACCATTGTTTTATCCAAGGAAATAAAAGCATACTTTTGAAGAAGCAAGAAGAGAATTTGTAGGTGAACAAGATTCTTCATCTAAGGTAAAATTAGAAGTAAGGGAATCTGAAATGCCTCCAACATTTGATCATTTTTCCCCACCTAGACAAGGAAAATAAGTAAGCAAGCTTGTGGACTTCTTGTATACTTGTATTGATTTGATTAAAGATGAGAGAGTTGTGCAGGAACTACAAAACCTGATAATACAGTATGAAATTGGAAGAGTAGATCCTCTGCTGAGTAGAGTTGTGAATCAAGTATATAGAAAATGGAGAACAAGCAAGGAATTGCACCTTAGTTCTCATATTGGAGACTATGACATGGACTATGTGGTCCTCGACCTGGGATCAAAAGTAAATTTTATGATGAAGCAGACTTGGGAATTTATGGGAAAACCTAAATTGATTTACTCTCCTATTAGGCTTAGGATGGCTAATCGGCAAGTGGTGAGCCCCTTTGGAAGACTAGAACATGTCCCTGTGGCCATCGACGGAGTGAGGACAATTGCATACTGCGTTGTTGGGTATTGATTGGGATTTCAACAATTTAACTGTTATTGATGTAAAAAAGAAAAGAATGACATTTGAAAGTGATGGACTTAGGGTAATTTCACCTCTTGACCTCGATGAAGGTCACAGATACACAGAACCTATAAGAGAAGAAGACAATTCCTATGAGCTAGAGAACATATATAAATTGATAGCATGACAATAGGATTCTATTAATCCTACAATATATGTAAATCTAAGTTGGCAAAGTGAAAGTGAATTCTCATTAAATTTAGAAGAATCATTGGAAAATTGGCAGAACAAAATGTATGAAATCTCTACATGGAGGTGTGCCAGATTAACTAAAGTAGTTCGCTGGATTGGCATAGAAGTAAGTAATCTTCCTACATTTGATGGCTTGAATAATTTAGAGACATTTATATTTGAATTTGAAGGAATTGTACCAGTACAAAAGAGGTTGTTGGCACTAGATGAAGCCTTGAAAGAAACTCCAGCTAGATGGTGGGGAACACACAAGAAGAACATCGCAGAGTGGGTATAATGTCACACCTTGTTGATAGTGCACTTTTCAGACCAAGTTGAAGGTTGTGAAGTTCGATACATAGGTCAAAATTGTCCTAAGGAACATGTGTAAAGTTGTAAGGAGGCCTGGAGAAACATTCCTAAAAAATAGTGGGTACATAAGTTCATTAACACCTTAGACACTACGCATATCAATTGGTATCTTCAAGCAGAACTGTGCTTAGTCACTACATATTTCTATGGTATGACCCATAAATTTATAGCTACATTCCTATTTGAAAGTCAATACCCCACAATAGATCATGATTTACAAATTATAAGACAGAAGGTATTTGAGGAGGGACCTAACCCCCCTCTTGAACAAGAAGAATATGAATGGACTGTGCCTCTTCAGTGGTTAAAGGGTTGTTATAATATTAATGTTGATGAGGATGATGACCCTAGGAATGTGAACATTTCAAAAACTGAAGGAAAAAGAGATATAGAAGGGCCAGAGATTGAATTACCTTTTGGCCAAGAAGCAGTGGTACCTATGGAATATTTGGTTCCTAGTTTAAGAATTGCTGCATTTATAAATATCGATGACACCGGCATTGTTCAATACAATCTCACGCAGTTGATAGAACTAGAGGAACACAGGTTCATTGTAGGATTTCATTAGCAGGTACAAAAAGAACAAGAAAAGGCTTACCATGACAGACATATCAAGAAGAAAGCATTTAAACAAGGATATTTGGTACTTTTATATGACATCAAGTTTAGGATGCATTGGATTGGGCCATTCAAGGTTGTCTGTGTTACAGAAGGTGGAGCTGTGTAGTTGAAGACTCTTAATGGAGAATGGAAGGATGGTTTAGTAAATGGGATCCAGTTGAAGCTGTATTGTGACAACCAGTTGCCTCGTAGATCTAAATAAAAGAAAAGAAAGAAGGGTTTAGGTACCAGGTGTAGTTGAAATTAGGTACCAGACACAAAAAATACAGTCTTCACATGATAGGGAGGGACATAGCATAAAGCACATGCTACTTCGTGTAGTCTACACTCGAAGTAATATAGAAGGCTCAACCCTGCAATGACTCAGGACAAGTCACATGTGAGTGTTGGAAGCATGTTGGCCCTTGGTCATGTACTAAGGAATAAAGTGAAGATTAAGGAAGAAGAAAAACAAAGTATGAAGTGCACGAAAGGCACACAAACCAAGGAAGGGTCAAAGTGGTTAAAGAAGCATAAAAGAAGGAATGAAGTAAAGGAAAGCAAGTCATTGAAAGAGAAGATCAAGGAAGACAAAGTGGCAAAGAAGATAGATCGTGGACAAGTCAACAAGTGGAAGAAGACACTAATGGGTGCTTTGGAGCATATCACGAAGAAGAAGGAAGAACAGGTCGGTGAAGTCCTTAGAATGAGGGTTATGTGGACCTAGGGTTTTGGCAATGTGGACCTTGGGTTTTGGCACCTGGGATTTGGTCCATGGTTTTCTAAGAGTCATGGAATGTATAAATAGAGGTCTAGAAGATTTGAGATGGGAGGTGATAGTGGTGTTGATATGTAAAAGTGTTATGTTTGAGGGAATTCTTGTATTTTTGGGTCTTCAGCAGGGTGCAAAGATCCACTCTGTAGTTGGGTGTGCAAGGATAGGAAATAAAGAGGAAGAGAGAGAAGGATATACAACTGAGTGCGCATATATAACTGTATATCTTCATGTATTTTATCCATAAACATAGTTTTGTGAATGTAGCCCTAGGGAGAGGGTGAACCACATAAACTCTTGTTGTTCCATGTGGTTGATGCTTTGTTCTTTACTTTTTACATTGTTATTGCACTGTTATTTTTCCTATTGAAGATAAGAAGATATAAATTACTTAGCGAAGTTAGGCATAATATTGTTAAGAATATCTGAGCTATTTTGCGTTTTTGTTTAGGAATCATCTTGCATTTCCTCTAGTTGTAGACACTTGTGTCCTGCAACGCCCCTATTTCTACTTCGGGTGAGACTTCTTCTACTTCATAGGTGTTTCCATAAGGGCTAGTAGTTAGGATTTGTTGGTGTGTTGTTAGAGTTGAACTCTAGGTCTTCCCCTATGCCAACAGATGTGGAACCTGTTGGTCACTATAATTGCTTAATTAATTTCAAACAACCAAGTGAAACATAAATTATCAACCCAGGGAAGTCTTTTGTTTCAAAGATAGCCACGCACTGTATATGCTCAATTCCAAAAGCATTTAGTGTTGTAGTAAAGAAATCATTCTATCTATATTTGCTGAAGTGAATTGAAGTTCTGAATTAAATCACAGGAAAGAAATCTCCCTAATTGCAATTCCTTACAG
>JASDQU010313111.1:0-13504 GCA_032191745.1 Picea mariana | reverse complement strand
TTGTTTAGTGTCGGAAGAATGGCCCAGGGTGGGAAATGGTCCAGGTTCAGAAATCAGAAACAATCCTTCTTCCTTGGTTGAGAAGAATGGGGCAGATAGCCTATTATTGATATTCTATGTTGAGGGCAGACATTCTTTCAGATCTCACAGATGTGAGTGAAAGATTGGCCCAGATCATTGTTGTTGATATTATATACTGAGGGCAGACACTCTTTCAGATCTCACAGACATGAGTGAAAGATTGGCCTAGATGTTTCAGTTTCTATCATAACATTGTTTCTATGCAGATGAAGACTACTGTGGTGGCAGACATTCTTTCAGATCTCACAGATGTGAGTGAAAGATTGGCCCAGATGATACAGTTTTATCATAACATTGTTTATATGCAAGTTGCTATTTCTTATGAAGGACAATTTTTGAATGTGTTTCACAAAGTCTGAGTAGTTGTGTACTACTGGAATAGACACAGGTGTGTTCTATAAATTGATATTGTACCAGTTGTCATAGGATATTATCTAGTCGGATAATAATGACAGGTGCTCGTGGTGCTACCAGTTGAATGGTCTGTTGTGCTCAAGACCATACCTCCCTAGCTAGGAGGGAGTGTTAATATTACGGTAGCTTCGAGAGGTATGGACCTCTATGATGACCTATGACTAGATTAGAATCCTCCGGAAGGAAGCAAAGAATTGAAGAAAACCCTAGACAGGTTGTCGGCTGAACAAATATATTTATATTGAATTTATTGATGCCCAGAAAGAGAAGTCGGCCGAGTTAGACTGGTCAGGTCGGCCCCAGTTAGACTGGCCAGTCCACTATAAACACAGGGCGCTAGCTTCATTATTACACACTCTCATAATTTCAGAGCCAGTTGTGCGCACTGTAGTTGGCAGTTTTGTGCGCAGGTCTCTGGGAAAGTGGTGCGCTAGTTCTGGGTGGGATCATCTATTCAGTTTTGCTTCTATTATTTTGCTTGGTGAATTTAGCCTCTCTTGGCTATAGATTGCAGCTAGAATTCTCTTCTCGGTCAAGGTCAAGGTGCTCGGAGGGAGGCTTCGGCCTGTGGTTGGGAGACGAGGGTATCGTCGTGGTAAAACGAGCACACAATCCTTTATATTCTAACACTTGGTGCGCAAGGTATGGAAGCTATTGGTGAAATCTGGAACTGATTGGCCCTTCTCTTGCTGTAGTGTGGTCCATCTCATGTACTGGTCCTCATAGTTGCCAACAGGGTAGTACTGTTCCTTTACCGCATCCACAAAAAATGCCCAAGTGGGCTCGGCCCCATATATTCCAGAATCCTCCATGGAACTCTGCTCCTAGTAAGTTTCCCACCAATGTTTGACATGGAGGAGAGACTTAAGGAGTGCGAAGGTGATCTTTTCCTTGTCTAAAAAATTATGAATAGAGAAATAACCTTCTAGCAGATTTAACCATTTATCTAGGGCATCTGCATCTATTTGACCTTCAAATACGGGAATATCAAAATTAACCTGTACCTTGAAAGGCGAGGTGCCTACAAAGTGGTCACTTGATGAAGATGCGCCTGATGCTATTGGTAGGCATTGAAGGATGTGGGAAAAATTATCCATCATTTCGTCCCTCTTTCGCGTGAGAGCTTGCTCGATCAACAGACTAAAAGGATCGTCTGCTCCATCGTTTTTCTTTTCTTCCGCCATTGAGGGTTTCTTGGGTGTGCGAGAGCGATTGTCCTCGAGAGAGACAAGCTCGAGACCCAAATTGCAATATTCAGACCTCGTCGGGGACATGCACTGAAAAACGATCAAGAGCAGCCTTCTCTGATACCACTGATCCGGATTATTTTCGGCATGAAATGAGAGCTGAGATATAACATAGAAATATTCAAAGATATTGCAAGAGAGACAACAATATAATAGAGATATAGCGGAAATATAAAAAGATTCACAGATATACAATAATACACGATTTCTATTAATGAAATAAATGTACAGAGACTGTAAAAGTACAAAGTGAAAGACTCGCTAGAATGGTGGTAGCTTATCTCTGAGAAGAGATGTGACGGCTACTCGCATCCGTGAGAAGATGATTACAATGAGGCTCTAGAGGCCTTTTTACAATAAACGGGAATGCCAAAAGTCCTAGACATCCAAAAACCTAACCCTAGGAGATGAAGCGCCAAAAGTCATGTGGGCCCCGTTTAGGTAAGTGAATACATCAACTTCCCAGGGTCGTAACTTTTGCATACAATCTCCGTTTTAGGCGTGTGATAGCTCGCTGGAAAGGTATTGTCGAGGAGATTCATTTTGGGGGCTCAATCATGCCTTTGGCTATCATTGAGAACCTCGATCTTGAAAAACCTTCATTTGGACCCTCAAAATAGCACCGGAAGTTAAAACCTGCTAAAAATAGTAAATTGCCAAAATGGCCAGAAAACTGTTTTGAGCCATTTGGAAATGGTGGGTGGCCACCGATATCCACCTGGATCAGGAATGATGTTGATGTTGAGTACTAGTGGTCTTATGATAAGTCTTATCACCATGTATAATAGTGTTGTTGTTGTACTTATGAGCACCGATTTTCTTATTACAATTATTAACACCAATGCATTTTTACATGTATATGGAACTGGTGCATAACAATCATTTAAATGCACCAATGCATAAACATTTATGAAAAACACCATTTAGTTCAAATTAATACACCAACATGTTTTAGTGTTAAAAGTTTCCATGTTTAGAGCATGCAAATGTAGCTTCTTGTTTTTTTTTAAGATTTTCATTAATCATAAAAAAAATTCAATTATTATTTATAATAAATTGATTTAAATATTTTAATTAATGTGTTTGGATATAATCATTGCATTAATAAATTGTATTGTGCAAAAACAAATACCAAGTCATTATCCATATGTTCATGGTAATAATGTAAGTTATCCATATATTTAAGCAACTACATAACATTTTACAACACATGAGACTGTAATAGAATAATAAACCCATTTTATTATAAGTGACCCTTGGTCATACAAAATGGAACAATGTCAAGGTCCACAATTATCAAAATATAAATAAATAATTTCTATAATTATTGATAAGTTGTCATCATACCAATTGAGGTAATTTGTCCACATTAAAAAAATATATCTGATTTTCATATGCAAACATTCCAAAATATACAAATTGTAGCATTCAATTATATTGATTATTATTCATTGCTCAAACAATTGTTATTTCTCAAGCTACTTGCATGTCTCATTTCTTCATCACTTGTAGGGGGTATTGTACTTGGGTTATTTGGAATGTTTTGTTGATTCGCTTGATTTTATTTCACATGTTTATGTTCCATATACAAGCATATAAATAAATTTTAATGAGTATATCTACTTTTATATTATAATATACATGATTGCATAACATAAAAAATCACACCATAGAAATGAGTGATTCATAAACAATATGCATTCTTTCGAAGCTATTCTTTTTGTTGTTTCTTAACATATCTTATGTTAGCTCCACTCCATGATTTGTTTCCTGTGAATTTTATACACCATGACAAAGCATGAATATAAAAAAATGTTTCTTGTTGTTCCACTAATTATAAAATAAGGGGAGTAAAGCAACATATTTATTTACAAATTGTTCAATTAACCCTTGTTACTCCAATATATACTCATAACCAATACATGATCTAATATCAATAAATTTTTTTATGGATCTTCTTTGTACATTAGCACTTATCCTAGTTAGGCTTTTTAGGGCCCTTTCTGCAACATCAAAATAATTGAAAATTAATATGCCATGTGATAATTATACTCTCTAGTTACACAATGAAAAAATTAATAATTAAATATGTTTGAGGCAAGTTGTTGTTGGATAGCTTCTTCTGATTCAATTATTTTTATTTATGTGATCATATCTTTGTATATGTTTTTGGACATCCCAACCAACATATTTTGGATATTATCTTGTTCAACATCTTTAATTTCTTAATCTTATTTACAAACTAAATGCATAATAAAAAATTAATTAATATATACATATATGAAAGTAAATATAGAAAAAATATTAATTTGGTAATTTTTAGACTAATATATACATATTATATAAAAACATGTTTAGTAATAATACTTTTTAGGATTTTTTTTTTTGTTACTATATTTTTTTTCTATTGCAAGTCTCAATCCTCATTGAACATTGCTTCAAAAATGTTATTCTTCAATTGGTTTATGTACTATCAATGAAAAAAGCATCTATACATTCTTTCCACTATATCACTTGTAGTTTTATAAAATATTTTCCCCTTTAATTGACTTCCAACAACATTCTATATAAACTAAGGAACAATTCATCATCATTTTCATCCTTTATATGGTTTTATTCTTCTTAAGAGGGTTTTATGTCCCCTCATTGCTAGTCCTTGCATCGACATTCAACATATGCAAAATAGAATATTCGAAACTGGTTAACTGTTATTGTTAATAAGTAAATTATTAATAAAAAGTCAAAGAAAAACCTCAAATTAATCATCGTTTAATCCACATAATTCCTCTCTTTAAAAAATTTCATAAATGTTTTACACTCCTTTCCACTCAAATTGCAAACAATCTTATTAAGTATTTTCAATTTTTTATTTTGCATGACACACATTAAACAATACACATCATTTAAACCTTCAAATATTTCTAATATATTACTTTTACATTAAAACTTCAAATAACATCCCATATTCTCTTGTTGGGACATGGTTCCCTCACACTCCTTATTATAAATGTTTTTTCTTGATCTTCTTTAAACCATATTCTATAAATAAAAAAAACTATATAATAAAACATATAAATTATAAAATATGTTTTACAATAAAAAATTTAAACCACATTTTATAAATAAAAGAATTATATAATAAAACATATAAATTATAAAATATGTTTTACAAACTACGTAAAGAATTTAAAACACATTCTATAAATAAAAGAGTTATATAATAAAACATATAAATTATAAAATATGTTTTACAAACTACGTAAAGAATTTCAAAAGTGGGCTTTATACAATAATATGCATTGATGTGCATTTTACAATTATATGCACCAATGTATAAAAATTGGTACATTTTACAATAAAAACACACAGTGTGTATTTATTGTATAATGTGTACCAATAAAATTGAAAATATTTTTCTTAAATGTGTAAAAATTGGTACATTTTACAATAAAAACACACTAGTGTGTATGTGTATTTATTGTATAATATGCACCAATAAAATTGAAGATATTTTTCTTAAATGATTGACACAGCCAAGTGATGTAGTATAGAGTAAAAAATGCACCGACACATGTTTATTGTACAATTCATATCATAAAACAATGCAGCATTTTTAAATTTGGCAATGCCAATGAGTGCATTTCATAATAAGAATGCACGCGTGCATATTTAATATAAAGTGCACATAGTGAAATCTAAAATCATTAAAAAAACTAATAGGGATAAGATTTGAGATCTAAGGAAATGACTAGTCCCAATACATTAGAATATTATTTACATCAAAATAACCATTGAGGCAGACAATACTCACAGGCCTTTAAAAAAATAGATCTATCTATGAAAGGGGGTAAAGAGATTAAATTCCTTCTTCCAGGGTTTGCAACAATATAAAACAAAAACGAAGCAAAAAAAATAAGGTTTGTAGTGTTGAAGGTGAGTCTAAACTCATTCTATTTTCTTGAAATGCATGATAAATATGAATACAGATGAATACAAAAAATTCTCAAAATTGTTGCATTAATTGAAAGGAATTTTTTTTAGATAAAAAGAATAAAGTTACATACTTGAAATTTTTCCTCTACAGATTTGTATGTAACTCATGGAAATCACTTACAAATTTCGTTCTTTAAAAAAATATGTCCACTCTAATCTCTTACCTAGTAAATCTCTCTTACACAAGTATTCCCTCTAACCTTTGGCACAATAATGGAATAAGGATTAAGGTTTTTTTCAACTCTCTCTTACAAAATTAAATTCCTACTCTTTTTTTTTTCTTTTGATTTTTCAACAAATCAATGATAAATGCACACTCTATTTTTTAAATAATTCAAATAGTGGTGTGTCTGATAGATTTAATAACATCGATGCTCTATATTAATGTAAATGCATCAAAGAATAGATTTCAATGAAAATAGAAGTACAAACCTCCACAATTAGTACTTTTAGGAGGTTTTAGTGCTAGTATTCATTTGGTGCACTTAAAATTCTAGCTCAACAATGTGTATAATATAACAAGCACACAATGAACCTATTTAAATTAAATGCAATGACTACTTTAGTAAGGCCTTGAAAATTTTTTATGCACTAATCATTGAAATATAATTAAATAGATAGACTGAGTAACTCCACACCTTGAGAATGAGAAAAAAAAAATGAATAAGAGGCCTTATTTAAGGAAGAAACCTCCTTTTTCAATATAACAAATGCACAATATGAGATAATGTCTAAAACTAGGTCTTCTTGGTATATATAGGAGACACAGGATATACTTACAATTAAATTATTTAGCTAATCATTAAAGGGCCTAGCAGACCAATAAACACAACACTAATATAACAATAGAAATGTAATAACTTTGTATCTAAGGCTTAAGATGCCCCTCCCTTCAAATAAGTGTTTTCATCAACAATTGATAAGTTATGGATGTTTACACATGAATGTTGGACATGGTGTTATGTTTTCTTTGATGTCAACAAGGGTTAAATGGATTTATCATCCAGAAAAGTATCTGGCTATACCAGTTGCAGGAATCAATAGTAAAGAATGAATAACAATGTTGATCGTTGGATCAAAATAAGAGCATGATCGGATGGTAAATAACGAAGAAACGATGTTGATCATTGGATCAAAATGAAATCATGATCAGATGGCTTAGATCTCTTTTTGTGATTCCATTGAGCAACCAAAAATTGGCTAAGTATCATATTCTATCGATATCACTTAAAAATTCTAAGCATCGTTAATTATGGAGGTTGCAGAAGTTGGGCATGCATTTTGATAACATTTGAGAAGACATGTGACTCTTCAAGTCTAAGAGTCTGCGAACCCATCACATAAAATAATTCTAAGTAAAAGTCCATGTATGGTTCATTATCCAGGTAACATAAGTTGGACGTGCATTTTGATGACACCTGATAAGACATGTGAGTCCGCAAGTTTGAGAGTCCGTGAACCTGAGAAAAATAACTTAAAGGAATTTTAAGTATAGGTCCATCTTGGAGGCTATGAAAGTTGGGGGTGAATTTTTATGACACCATAGAAGATATGTGAGTCTGCGAACCTGTCACACAAAATAATTCTAAGTAAAATTCCATGTTTGAAATGAATGAGAACCATCCACTCAATGTTGATTAAATCCAAATTGTAGATCTGTCTAAAGAGCCTAAATAAATCAGGGTCGTCCACTCAACACTTGATTATATCCAAATTGTCGATCTAATTAAATGCCAAGATAAACAATGAAGAGGAACACATGTGAGTCGACGAGTCCACCAACCTCCCATCTCACTGGGTGATTAAGTCAGTTTTGTTGGATCAAGATATTCTCGAGAGTAAGCAAGGCCATTGGATCAACTCATGTGTGAAATCCCAACCATTCATTGGTAAAAGGTAAAGTGGGTTGAAGGAAGCACATAGGTTCCTAAAATAGTTAGGCACAAATAACATATATATGACATCAAAATCAATGGTCAAGATTTAATACTGATCTCTATTCGACGATATCTGAGTCTCTACAAAACGAGAGATCAATACAATGAAGAAATTGACAGTTTTATTCAATTTCATGAAGGTTTTTTGGATCAATAATTTCATAAGGAATGCTAACATGAGAAAGATCAAAACATAATTAATCTACAAGGGATTTGAAATCAATTAGGTTAATTTTAATTTTAGTCTATCGTGAATGAAGAGGCATGTTAATTTATTAAAAAGACACAATGGGTCAGTGATGCACACCATTTGGAAGGATATATAAACTCATAAGAATGAAGAATGAAAGAGTGACTCGGGGAGATATTTGAGTATATGATACTTGAGATAGACTCACATGGATAATATTGCAGAGTAAAATTGTGTAGTGAGGGTGGAAGGGAGGATATATGGAGGATTGTAGTCCTCTACAGGTTGAATCCTGAACAACAGGGAGTTGCGGGGAGTTGCAACCTCCTTTCAAGTTGGTGCTTGAAGAAAACAAGGGGTTGAAGCCTCCTTTAAAGTTGGTTCTTGGAGAAGCAGGGAGTTGTAGCTTCCTTGAGTAGGTTCTAAGAAAAAAGGGGATTTGTGTCTCCAAGAGTTGGTTCTCTAAAGAGGATTGGTGTCCTTCACATTAAAAAAATATTCTTATAAACATTGTAATTCTTGTTAATTATATTTATATAATTGATTTTAAATACAATTCCATTGTTGATCTATTGTGGCGATTAATAAAATAACAAATTAATTACTAATTGTTGTAAAAGGTAATACTGATTCACCCCCCCTCTCAACATTTCCAACAATTGGTATCAGAGCAGGTTCGTTCACCACAGTCTAATCATTGTAAGGTAGATATCGAAGAATACAATAGATCAATAACAAGGAATGTCATCCAAAATAGCACCATTTTTCAAAGGAGATGACTATGTTTTTTGGAAAATAAGGCTGAAGATTTATCTGATGGAACTTGGATTTGATATTTGGAAATCTATAGAAGATGGCTACACTGCACCATATTTGTTGGATCATGTTTTCATTGATGCCAATGGTTTGATTGATTGATGTCAAGTGACTAAATGATTGATTGATAGGCTTGATTGATTGTTGATTAATGAATAATGTATATGTATTGTCCTCGATGAGAATGATAGATGTCAAGTGGAAACCAATCGATGAAGATGTTATCTTTGATATGATGCATAGACGAAGATGGATCAATGAGTTGTCATTGATACATCATGAAGATGGATTCTTTGATATACGATGCATAGTTTGTTTGATGTAAATATGATTCATTATTTTCATGTCATGGTAAAAATGGATGAACTCCAAAGTCATCCCCTTATGGTGAAATCCCTCACAGGAAGACGCTTTGCAGTTGACTTATGTTTGAGATAACCCATGCTTGTATGTGGAATAATGAGATGAAGATCAATGATTTTATTGGTGAAACTATCCTAGATGGATAATTCTTATCATTCCATTTCCGGTGGTATGTGGAATGTCACATAAATCCTCACAGTCTGAGAGTTATAGCCCTACGAAGTTGAAGGAACCCCATATGATGGCTTGAAGCCCCATAAGGTCAAAAGAAGTCAAAGTGCTTGAAAAGAAGAAAACATTATTTAAATGATAAAGTAAAGTGGCAAAGTAAAGGTGGATTATTTAAATAATAAAGAGAAGTGACAAAATCAAGAAGGAATATGTAATCATAAAGTATTGGAGAATTTTCTATTTATGGAAAGTGGTTAACCCTAAAATAAGGAAAATAGTTTAAGTGACCTAGAAATGGGTTAAGTGACCTAGAGGATGAAAGTATAAATAAGATAGAAATGGTCTCTTGTAAATCATCCTTTGTGTGGATTGATGGAGAGCTTCTTGTGAGAGCATCTTTGGTGTGGATCTCTTGAGCATGATTGAAGATCTATTCTAAGAAAGAGAGCGTGGGGAGGATCTCATGGATGCGTTAAAGTTTCGGCAATATCGGAGATCTTGATGGAAAAAGTCTCAGAGCTTTAGAAACCCTAGTTTATGAGGTGTATGCAGGCTGTAATGGGCCAGAGCACATACATACGTAGGTTGTATGAGGAAAAAGTGCGTATAGTGGATACAATCATGGATATTTGTCTTTGAGCTGATGACTGGCAGTTGAAGACTGAAGCATGTTCCAGATATGCATTCTATGGGCTCATATCTGTCATTGAGACACTGGTATGGTTACATTATTGTCTTGATGGATAATATTGCTTGTTGTGTTGTGAATGCTTAGGGAATTCTTGGTATGGCTGCTGTGATGTGATTTATGTTAGTTGATGGAGTGAGTTGTACTCCTGTCATTCAGTTGTGATATGATTGCTATGATATACTAGTTTCTTATAAATGATTGAGTTAGCATTCATATTGACTGGTTGTGGAGCATGAGTAAGATATTGGAGAGCTTGGATGTGTTGTGACTGGTTGGTGGTCAATTTGGACAATGGAACACAAAATAAATTCTACTTGTAGGTTGCAAAGGATCTAAGTGTGTGATGAAAAGGATAAACCCTAATATATCAGAAGGCACATGCAGTTTGCTGTATATATTGGTCGTGTACATATGTGAGCTGTAGTGAGCCAGGGTGCATACACACACGGGTTGCACTATAGAAAGGTCGTGTACCTGTTGCAGATTGATATCTGTTGAGGATTGTTGCCTCATCTCAGTTGGTGTTGAGGGTGTAAGATGATTCTTGCATTATAGATATGGTTCTCTTGTAGAGTTGTACTCTATTTAGTTGTTGATAAAAAACCCCAAGGATTGTAGTCCGTAATAAAAATAAAATTGTACATACATCTTGTGTTCTTTGTGTTCCTTGTGGTGATGACTTATTGATGATCTATGTTGCTGATATATTCTATTGACATATGTTCACATCTAACTGGTTATAAATGACAGTAATGAGTTTGTGTAAGAGGGAAGTTTTGGTAAAAAGAGCCCCACACTCATTCATCCCCCCTCTAAGTGTGGTAGGTGTGTCCAAAAATTGGTATCAAAGAGGGCGTTCACTACAAGCCTTAACAAGCTTGAAGGAAATCCATAGACACACAAATGGATGATGAAGGTCCAATCCTTCATGAGGAAAACTATTCTACTTTGAGAATAAAGATGAGATTACATTTGAAGACAATGGGAGCAACGATTTGGAAGGCAACCATTGGTGGATCCATTCCTTTAAAGAACAAGTCAAAGTTTGCATCTAAAAGGGAAAGAACGAAGAATGATGCATTGGCTCTCAAGACCATTATTAGTGGACTCTCAAGCCCTATTAAAGAGAGCATAGGACAATGCACTTCTGCCAAGGATCTATGGCTAATGCTAGAGGAGACATATCAAAACAAGAAATAAAATGTTGAAGACCACTCCATCAAGATCATTAAAGGTAAAGAATATCCAAAAACTCTTGAATGCATTATTTCTAAATGCGATCTTGAAAAAATTTCAAATGAAGACAAAGAATCAAGTGATTATGTTAGCATAGATGAAGATCTTGAAGACATTTCAAATGAAGGCAAAGAATCATGTAATGATGTTGGTAAAAAGGAAGATCTTGAAGATACTTCAAATAAAGGTAAAGAATCCTCAAAGACCCTTGATTGCAATGATTCAAAATGTGATGATGTTGAATTTTTCTCAAGTGAAGAAGAAGATATAGAAAAAGTTTGTGTAAAGTTTGATGGTAGTTATCCCATGGAAAGAATAGAAGAAAATCTACTAGAAATTCAAAAGGAAGTTGAAGAGGGTTTATATAGATATAACAATGATCATTTTTTACACACACTATAACTATATTTCAGATAACGCTAAGAAGTTTCCTAAGAGGAATCAAAGGCACATCTTGAAGTTAAAGGAAATGCTCAAAGAAAAAGAAGAGAGCAATAAGAGTCAATTAGAAGAAAAGGAAGAAGAGATCACACGACTAAATAATGGAAAAGAAGATATGAATGTAGATGATGAGATTAGCAAAAGTTTTGAAACTATTGTCCATCTCAAGACCCAAATTGAATAAGCCAAAAGGATAGAGGAACTATTGAAGAATCAAATAAAAGAAAAGGAAGAGTCATTTTGTAAGTTAGAAGATGGAATTGTTGATCTTAGAAAGAAAGTGAGAAGTCAAATAAATTCTTGAATAACTCACTAATATTGGATGAGATCTTGGAAATTCAAAGATCACCGTATGATAAATCAGGTCTTGGATACAAAAAATAAGCTACACATGCTGAAGCAAGAACCTCAAAGAAGCACGAGGCAAGTCCATCAAGGAAGGAAGGCAATGCTACAAAACAACCATCTACACAAGGCAAAGAAAATTTCAAAAGAACAAAGAAATGAACATATCAAGAGGCTATTCTTGGGACACCAAAGAAAAGGTATGAAAGTATTTTTCATGGGCATTTTTATTCATGTAATGGATATGGTCACAAAGCTTTTGAATATAGATCTTATGAAAGGAGATGTAATGGAAAATTTTATAACACCATGAGATGTTGGAGATGTGATCAAGTAGGACACATTGATGTTCACTGTAACACCATTAGATGCTACAATTGTATTGGATTTGGCCACAAATCCCAGGAGTGTTGGAACACAAGAAAACAATCCATGATGAGGACTTCAAATAACATGGCTATAAGAAGGAATGAAGTAAGAAAGGGAGACATATTTGAACACATGGATGCTCAGAGCTCAAGTTCTGAGGAGTAGGGACATCTACAGAAGTGGGTGAAGAAGACAGAGCAGCCAGATCATAATGAAAAACTGAAGGGGAGTTCAAGTGTGTTATCCACAGAGGCATATGCGGGTGACAGTGGTATCAGTCGTGTACATACGCGGGCTGACCTTGAATAGGTTGCGTACATACACTCTCTGTTTTGCAGAAGGCTGCGTATATGTGGAAAAGCCTTGGGAAAAATGCAATGCACATGGGTTGCAACTTGATGCAATGATATAACTCTGTGATGTAGGGGCTGACATAGTTTGTTGCAGGTTCTGACACTATTTGTTGCAGGCTTAAATGTCCACTTTTTGGATTATGTCAAATAAAATCTTGGGTGCATGGAACTAACCTATGAGTATGGATTGATGCATTTCCGGTTGAAGAACAATGCCAGTTATAACAGTGGAGTTATGGCACCTTGGTCATGTAATGTATCTTTATTGGAAGCTTACTTGTTGAAAAACTTGATACATTCTTTTGGCATATGGATGAGATACATATCGGGACATGTAGTTGGTGAGTTGATCATGTTGAGAAGTCATGACTTGATCTATGAATTGTACACTTCTAGTACATTGGTAGAGGCACCTACTAGCAGTTTGATTGACACATGTTTATGGGGGTTTTGGCATACAAGTATGGGATTCATCATTTTGTGGTATTGATGCATGGTGATGTTTGATACACTCATATATGGCATATGCTTGATTGGTATTACTTGATTAGCACAACAATGGGTATTTGTTTGATACATGGTTATGGTACTTGGTTCATGATGGAGACATATCATGAGTGATATGACACTGGTTTGGAATATTGGTAGATGCACATGGTTGGCATATTGGTGGATGCACATGGTTGGCATATTGGTAGATGTTAAGAACCAAACATCAATATAGCATAGAAAAACTTCAGGAAAGGTACTCAACGCCTTGAAAAAGAGATAATTTCAGATAATAAGCCTCTTCGAGGGGGCAACCTCCTTTTACCCCACTTAAATGTTCAAGTACAAGATGATTCAAAATGAAAATG